>CAJUWN010001632.1:0-46998 GCA_910589765.1 Avena atlantica | reverse complement strand
TACAATGTGCCACAAAAGATTTCACACTTTTGTGGCGCATATAGGGAAAAAATGGCGCCAAGAAGTTGGTTGGACCCGCCACCGGGGTAGGCTCCCTCTCTTTATGTGGCGCATGTGTCCATATGCGCCACAGAAGTTACACTTCTGTGGCGCATACGACCATATGCGCCACAGAAAGTGAGGGCGTAACTTCTGTGGCGCATACGACCATATGCGCCACAGAAAGTAAGGGCAGGCCCCGTCTATAGGCGCACACAGAAAATGATGTTTCTGTGGCGCATATAGATGTATGCGCCACAGAATGTGGGAAAACAGATCCCCACTGGATCGCCTTTTAACTTTTATAAAAATAAACGAAAATGATAAAAAACTTAAAAAAATCCTTTTAGATGTAGTTATATTTTAGGGTATAGTTGTAGGGAAAATTGAAAAAACATGAATTTGATGTATTTTGCAAAAAGGTCATGGCACGGTAAAACGACTATAACTTTTGCATACGATGTCAGAAAAAAAAGTTTTACCCATCAAAACGATCGTCTCGAAATTCCCTACTTGACTTCAATGACTAAAGGCCGTTATGGATTTACATATTCCTAAAATACGAAAAGAGTAGATAGTTATGCAGAAAGAAGAATTTTTTCCTGCAAAAAAAAAAAAAAGGGGGAGCAACTTCTATGGCGCATTTCTCCCATATGCGCCACAGAAGTCTTGGGCGGGATTCGAAATTTGAATCCCGCCGCCCCAACTTCATTGATCGTGGGTTGTGTGATGTGCCCCACTTATACCTTCGATCCGGATTACAGATGTAGTATAGTTCTTTTTCCCTAGTAGACCTAGGTTATCGAATCCTCAGGAAGCAGAAAGCGTAGTAAGGTTACTTTAACGTACCTTCGGGAGTTTTAGAATTCCTTTTGTGTTTATCAGACCAAGAGTTTGCAATCTTTTGTTGTTGTCGATGATGGAGAGAGAGGGCCTGGGGCTTTCGGTTTCACTAGTAGTTGTGCAAAATATCTGATAGAAATAAAAGATAATAATAAAGTATGCATGTAATTGTTAGAGCAAGGTAATTATATGTGGGCAGTGCATCCATAATTGCATTGCCTCCGCAACCGCTTATAGCAATAACCTACTAGTCTCATCCATAGAAAAAAGAGAACTAATGATATGTATAGTGATGTCACCGTTAATCCCAAGTAAATCCTTCATATACAGACGTACTACCCCTTTTGTCACTGAGGTTCCCAACCTGCAGATCAGTTATTACTCGCAGTCCATATACCTAGATCAATACTTGCGGTCTTGGGTACCTGACAAGTCCTTAGATTGAGGCAAGAGAGGGTACAATAATCATCATGTCATACAAACTAATACATGATCCCATATATGATAAATAACATGCACAAAAGCTACATGGCTAGGCCGAAGCCCTTAGCCCAAGGAGAATTACTCACACATAGAGATTAAATCAACAACCAGAAACATTGTAATGGAAATCATGAGATTGATAGAAAATAGTCTTACAATGTCGCCAAATGGAAATAAGATCTACTATTACAAGTGGTGGAATATGGCTATGGTCGTAGAGAAGGGTTTGGAGATTAGATCTAAATCTATCCCTCCAGCATGGTGGCTTCTGGTGGCAGGGAGGCGGAAGAAAGAGTCGAGGAGGGTTTTCTTGTCGCCCGAGGACTCTTTATATAGGGGTCCCTTCACGAAAGTTGTTCTGTTTGACATGGCGATGTTGGTGCCAACTATACATCCAGAACTATACTGCTGGAATAAAATTCCCGTCGTATAGTTGGTCGTTAAAGGCACTGCCTCCACTTCACGGCTCCAGGTTTCTTTGAGTTGTTGGAAATCTCGTATCTTTGACTTTAATGTAGTGATTCTCATCATCAAATGTCATTATATGCGCAGGGAAAATAGAAAGAAAGGATTGCATACCCCTTTGATCATTAGGCATTAGTGGAAGGGTTTAGAGAGATATTTCATCAAATATATGAATAATATCCAGTTTAAATGTGAGTGTGGATGGATATATTTCACAGCCATCAACCTCCCCAAGCTTAAACTTGATCATCCTCGAGCAAGAAAACCAAAATCAAAAAGGAACTCAGCATTTAAACTAAAAAAAACAAGATGATGATCTTACTCATGATTGGTAGTCTTATGTTTCCTCCACTTTATTAATCTGAAAAACTTCAGCATAGATAGAGTAATGGCAAGCATATCATACACGTTTCATGAATCCTTATAGCACAGCAAGTTAATTGTTAGCATGGATGATTCAAATGAGTAAACTGTATTCCATGTCATGTAGTCAACTCATAAGCTTGCCTTTGAATAATAAAGTATAATCATGTAAAATTGAGAGTGTGAGAGTTTGTCATGAAAAGCATATACACTAAAGTATCTCAATTCTCCCACATCAATAAATCAAGACTTTTCAAGCACTACTTTTCTATTCATTGTCCTTCAAGAATTTTAGTTCTTAAGTAATTGAGAGCATGCCAAAAAATTCATTAGTTTATCGGGGATGTGATGGACACTCATGGCACCACTAAGGTTTTTGTTCATTTTGCATAATGATTACTCATATCAGCAAGAGGAGTGATTCCATCATGAACACAACTACCCTGGAGTGCTAAGAGTCTTACCCATTATAGCACTGTTGCTACATATGTTTAATCAACTCATAGCCGAAATCTAGGAGTTTCATCCATGAAGATCGTTCGTAGGCTAGCGGAGTTGTTGGCATCCCATGAAGTTTGACACGCATAAAGCTATAGCATTCTTATGATTCACAAGTCAAACTTTGGCATGCTCACAAAAACCGCTATACATTAATTCAATTGAATAAATCTTTTCAAAGAGAGTTATTAAGTGAATCAATATTTTCTGTGGTGTTGAGTGTCTCTAGGAATAAGCTTTCAAGACTAAACACTACAACACCCAAGCCTTCAATTGTGAGACTTTTTCTTATTTCAATTGTTTAGCAAATTTTTAGGCAAGACTTGGTTAACTACAAGAGCTGGAACAAAACATACTCAACTAAATACCCATGCAAACAATTTTTTTACTCCAATATAAAGACTCACTCTACCAATATAATATCTTAACATTTACTACTAACTAGCATGGGTTTCTCAAACTTCAAAAGTGGGGAGTCATAAGGCATACCTCTCATGTTTGGTTCCACTTCTCTCTTCCATTTTGATTTATTTCTTGGAAACTCGAAGTCGATCACTCTTCCTGCAAATATGTGAGAACCTCGAGGAGAAAAGAAAAGAAAGAGGGAAAATAAAGATAAATGGAAAAAATCTTTGTTGTTTTTGAGAGAGGGAATTAAAGAATAGAAAATTGGCGGCAAAGCTCGGCTTGAAAATCTCGAAAACAAATAAAATAACTAAAGACAGAGTGTTAGGGAAACCAACACGAGTGCTTATAAACTCAAATAAAAGCATAACCTCGAAATAAAAATGAACGCCGAATAAAAATAAACTTCCCCAAGCTTAGGATTTTGCAAGCCCTTCAAATAACTAAGGTGGCATGAAAAAGCTGTAACTCCAGTTCATAAATTGAGTTGATAGGTTACTTGTGTTTTATCGAAGGTTCAAGGCGAGATTATGCATCCCCTACACAGTCCCTCCAAGTTCTTGGAAGTCTTGATATGTATTGAATCAGTTTGGTGGCTGCTCCTCTTGATAAGGAACTTCTTGCTCCTCTTCTTGGTACTCATCCTCATCTGGAATCTCCTCCTCGGGTTGATGTTGTTGAACCTGCACATCATGTAGCCTCCTCTATAGATAATAAACCATTAGGCAAAGGAGCGGGGTAGAGACGCCCAGCTCCTGCAATATGCAAGTAAAAACCACCACCTCTCCGAGTAAGCATTTCACAACCTTTTAAAGTAAAGAAACCAACACGTCACTCACCTAGCAATGGTTGCAACTCACCTAGGTCGATGCCTAGGGAAATAGCAAGCACGGTGGTGACGCCTCCAACTGTAATTGGTCCTTGGCTTTGGAAGGACTGGTGCTCCAGGTAGCGCACAAGAATTGCGCCCAAGTTGAGTGACAAGTTGTTGTTGAAAGTATCTTTTGCCAGGACTAAGATGTCCTCGTTGAGTCTTGTAAACTCATTTCGTGCCTGCAAGGTGTTAGAAATAACATAGAACAAATAGCGAATAGAGGATGCTGAATATTCTTCCCCTTATTGACACTAGAAGTGAAACTCATTCTATTATAACAGTGGTCTGGGGAAGGATCTATGCCAGTAAAAAATGTGTGTAAAGCATTAGCATCATTGTTTGGTAGACCAAGACAATTGCACCATTCATCAAGTGTTAATGTATTATTGTTGTTCATAAGTCAGAAAGAAATCGTGTCCTCTACATGCTATGTTTTAACGGTGCTTGTCAAATAACTTAAGAATTCAAGAGTTAATCAGCGATAAGTAGGCATATCATGGAATACAAAGTTTTGCAGGCAAACCTTATTGCTAAATTAAAGTCATTAGAAATACCGAGTTGGTTCAATATAATGGGACAAGCCCACTTGGTTGACTTCACTTCTCGGTTCTTGATCTTGTTGAAGCGATCGCGTTGGAGCTCATTCCTGAACCGTATCCCCATGCGGTCCCGAGCTGCATTGGCAGCCTAAGAAGAAATCGCAGTGGCACGAGCACGCGTTTGGATCCTTATGTTCATCTTCTAAAAAAATAAGAAAGACAAAAATAAAACTTTTTGATCCAACAATAATAAGCATAGCATATTCCTCATCATAGGACACTAAAGAATCTCCTCAAAATAATAATCTAGGCAAGAGAAACATGGCAATTAGTTCTAAATAAGTCTCATCCTAGATTGATAATGACAATAGATTAGAGATGAATTTGCAAAAATTAATTGGAGGATCGGAGAAGAAACATACCATAGATCACTTGTGTGTGAAGAAATCGAACGAAATTGAGTAGAGATGAATATCCCTTGAGGTTTTGAGAGAGTTTGGAGGTAGAAGAGAGAAAATGATTGAAGTTTTGGTGTTTGGGGTACCTCCCGTGCGTTTAAGTGGTCGGACGCAACTATACGGTCGCAACTATATGGTCGGAATATTTTGTTCCCGCCGTATAGTTGGTCTGACGGTAAAAAATTAGGGTTTCTAGGGTTTTTTTCCTGGCGGCTGTATCTATACGGCCAGAACTATACGGCCGGGATTTTTATCCCCACCGTATAGTTGGTCGTTAAACCTTCTGTATCCAGAGAAGAAAATTTGTCGATGGCATAAATATCTATATGGCCAGAACTATATGGTTGGTATTTTAATTACCGTCGTATAGTTGGTCGTTAAAGGTACTGTAGTCGTCAAAAAATTCTATTGCTTCAAGAATTACTTTTTAAACTGAATCTTAGCGAAACACCATGTTTTGATAGAAAATGACAGACTAAATGTCGACCAACATTAGCATGTGCAAAGCAGGAACTTTTGTACCACTGAATCTCTCCTTCTCAACTGGAGTTTTCTAGCACTCTTTATTTAACATGAAACTTAAACTAAAACTTAAAAACTTTACTCAAACATTTATTTCACATGGGTTGCCTCCCATGCAGCGCTCTTTTATGATCAATAGCTTGACTTGATGTTACTCACTTAGGCCAGATGAGTGGAACACCCACTCCAAAATAGTTGGCATTTAAAGTGATGGCCTCCTTTTCATCATGCTTGTATTTCTTCTTCCTGAGAAAATGAATAACAAAAGGATCCCATGAAGGCAATTGAAGCTTCACGTTCCCTTCATGCAGATTAATTAAAGCCTTAATAGTTCTTAAGAATGGGCGGCCTAATATGATAGGAGCAGTAGCATCTTCAGGCATGTCAACAATAACAAAATCAATAAGAGCAGGACAATCTTTAATGTATACTAAAGTATTCTCTTTAATTCCTACTGCTTGTTTGTAGGTAGAATCTGCTAGATGTAATTTTAACTCTGTGATTTCAAAAGAGCCAAGATTTAACTCATTAAAAAGACTTTTTGGAATTGTTGAAACACTTGCACCTAAATCACAAAGTGATGCTATCTCATTAGTCCAATTTTAATTTTGATAGTAGGCTCAAATATATCATCAAGCTTAACAGGTAGTTTTTCAGCAATTTTCTTATACTCTTACTCAAGCTCACGTACCTTTATAGCTACCTGATTAACGAAGTGTTGATATATGGCTTCCTCATTTCCTTCACTTACCGGAATCTTGATATTGATCCTTTTATAAGATCTTCAACTGTGTAATTTGGTGAAGGAGAATTGCTATAGTCAAGTTCTTCAGGCTCCTCCCTTTGGATTCTCATCATCTTAAGGTCTTCAACTGGATTGGGCTCAGCTTTACCTGCAAATTTAGCTAGAATGAGAGTTTGACTCTCGGTTATCTTACCTAGCCGTTTCTCAAAAATCCTTGTTCTTTCTTGGAGGTCCTACAAATCATTCCTCAAATTTACAACTTCGTTAGATAATTTACCAAGTATAGCATCATGGTTCTCCGTTATTTTAATAAGGATATTATTTTGCTCATTTTGCGAATCCATAAAAGACTTTAAGAGTTTCTTGGAGAATACCATTACTTGATGCCATATTATTAGTAGAGTTACCTGCAGGACTAGAATAGTGTTTCTGAAAATTTGGATTATAATTCTTCTTCCAAGCAGGGTTATAATAATTACGACCTATGAAGTCTATTTCTTCAATATTTGGTTCTGGAATAGCTCTTACCTGAGCTTCCTTACCTTTGACGGCTAATATGAGCTCATCTAACTTAGCATTGAGTTCTTCATTTTCTTGAGGTGTGACGGAATTCATCTTCTTTGTGTTTGATCTTTCCACGTGCCATTGGGCATGGTTGTCTTGCATATTGTATAGCAGCTGCTTTGCTTCGGTAATTTGTTTACCCATAAATGTTCCTCCAGCTGTAATATCAAGCATAGACTTAGATACAGGGTTAACAGCATTATAAAATAAATGGAGAATTAACCAATCTTCCATCCCATGGCTGGGACAATTTCTCATGCATTATTTCATTCTCTCCCATGCAAGCGCTAGTGGCTCGCGCTCTTCCTGTCTAAAACCAGTAATATTAGATCTTAGTTGCATAGTCTTTGCAGGTGAAAAGAATTTAGTCATAAATAAATAAGTACATTCCACCCATGATGCAATAATATTTCTAGGCAAAGATAGCAACCATTCTTTTGCTCTTCCTCTAAGAGAGAAAGGAAATAAGCGCAACTTGACCGCATCGGGATCAACATCTTTAATGCGCATCATATCACATATTTCGGTGAAAGTATTTAAGTGCATACCTGCATCCTCAATAACAGCCTTCAAATTGATTCTGTTGAACCAAACTTAAATAATGAGGCTTAATTTCATAATCTTCAGGAGTAATTGATGGTTATATAATAGGAGTACACAAATAATCATTGTTGGGAGTGCAAACTCCCAAGCTTCTTTTTAGCCAGATTTCCTATGTTTTTGGCTTTTCTTAAACAAATGCTAATGATAGTAAAACCAAGAATTTAAAGACTAACTATTTTTTTTGGTTTTTCAAATAAAGACTGAAAGCAAACTAACAAAATTAAAAAGAAGAATTAAAACTAGCAAGGTTTAGGGTAGATATTACTTCCCCGACAAAGGCACCAGAAAAAGGGTTGATACCTTTGATCCGGATTACGGATGTAGTATAGCTCTTTTTCCCTAGTAGACTTAGGTTATCGAATCCTCGGGAAGCAGAAAGCGTAGTAAGGTTACTTTAATAGACCTTTGGGAGTTTTAGAATTCCTTTTGTGTTTTACCGGACCAAGAGTTTGCGATCTTTTGTTGTTGTCGATGATGGAGAGAGAGGGCCTGGGGCTTTCGGTTTCACCAGTAACTATTCAAAATATCTGATCGAAATAAAAGATAATAATAAAGTATGCATGTAATTGTTAGAGCAAGATAATTATATGTGGGCAGTGCATCCATAATTGCTATTGCCTCCGCAACCGCTTATAGCCCCACGATCTTCCTGACCTGCACTATATAAGCATATGCGCTAAACATAATCGACACTATCTTACACATGCCCCCACCTTCTAGAACATTGTGCCACCGCATTCGTTTTCCCTATCCCGGCTTGCGTCGTGCACCGCAGATCGGGACAGTAGGTCTTCGGAACCCCACCTCTCATGAACCTGTACGGGTGAGGGCGATCAGGTTTATTGGGAGCGCTCAGGCACGACTACTGGCAATCACGACGTCCGAAGACAAGTCCAAAACGACGACTTCTTCTCGGACATCACCAACCTCTTCGGCAACCTCAACATTGGCGACAACGATGCTGCTACCACTACGGTTGCTACTGCCACCGCTGCTATACAGCCTACACCGTATGTGATCTCAATCTATATCTTTCATATTATGCTAGAGTTTCTAGTTATAGCGTTTAGTATAGATGTGATAGGTTTATCTTGTTTAGATATAATCTCTTCATCTAATTTGTCGATCTGCATGTTGAATTTTGGTACTATTTGTATGATCATGTTTTCTCAATTTATTATTCGGATTAAATCATATGGATTATTTCTTATATTTTCAACAACCAAGTAGACCAATACTTAGAGCCATATACATACTATTAAAAGGCTAGCAGTAGGTTCCCATGCACAAATTTTCCGTCCAACATCTTCTTGGACCGTTTTACCCCTCCGGTTGTAGTTATTTACAAGAAAATGCAACCGTTGAGTGAAAATCCCCAACACAACACCTCCCTGTAGCGTCACCTCAACCTCCTCTAATGATAGTGCCTCCTCCCGACCCCAGCGCCGGAGAAACCTCGCCACCCAGTTCCACCTCTAACATCGTCCCAGTTCGTCGACCTTGAGGAATACCCAGTGTGTCGCCATGATGTCCCATCTCTCTCTGACTCGCCGCCCTCCTATCCTCCTTTGTTGCATCGCCACTTCTGCTAGGGCTGGGCGTTGCCCTCTATGTTGGGTCGCAACTGATTGTGAGGATGAGTGAAATGGGGCCAGGGCGAGAGAAAGAGATGGATAGGGGCGACATCATCAAAGAGGGAAATCATAGGGAGAGAGGAGGGACACGGCAACAGCGACATGGCGGGAGTGAACCAGGATACATAAAAATCAGGGGAGAGGGGGAACTGTTGTTGCTGCTTGTTGTTTAGACATAGATAAGAGAGAGGAGGGCTCTCATTTTCTTTCCTTGCTATCTCTCTCTCTCTCTCCAACCTCACTTGAGAGTCACCGTGTCCGGCACAGCTCCTCTCCCCCTCTCCTCCGGTGGCTTCGCCAGCTAGAGTAAGTTGGGGAGAGGTCGGTTCCTATTTGTGAATGGTAGTGGTAGGTTTTCTCGCAGTAGGTGTTGGCTACGTGCATTATGGCATGATGCCGGGAGAGCTTTGTCAGATCCTTCAGGACGGATCTGCAGCAAGATGCCTCCTTTTATTCTCCTCGCGGTGCTCTCATGGAGAGAGACAGGTGCGGTGGTAGGCAAGATGGGAGGCCTCTCCGTCGATAGGGCCTTTGTTCGAGTCCTAGGTGGATATGGCTGCAGCGGTTCTAGGTCAAGATCTTCTTCTTGTGCTCGTCATGGATGCGAGATTGGAAGGGGTCTAGGATGCTGTGGCGGCAGGCAGGCGGATCTACATCAGGGGAGATGCTCTGCTTCTTATGGGAATTTTCAAACACCGATGTCGTTCTCATCGGTGTACATCATGGCCGAAAGGCGGCCACTCCCGCGTGTGGCACGGTGATGGTTTTCTCCGGCTGACGTCCGATGGTCGTCATCAACCTCCAGGCGTATAAGCCAAATCGGAGGCTCTTCGATACAAGTGCAGTTGGCTCCCACCTCACTGTCCCAAGTGGTTTCGTCCCCAACTACGGTGAGGTTGGCTGTGATGTGGTTCTGCGATGGAGGAGATAGCCTCGATTGATTTTTCTTTCTATGTTTTGAGGTCTTATGTGCAAATTGTAAGGGCCTAGTTGTATTTACTAGCTTGTTGAGACCCTACCTGCAAATTGTAGTGCCACCGCTGTTAATGTAATGAAGATCTAGGTCCCGACCCCCTGTTAAGAAAAGAGATAGAGGGAAGGGGGGACTGTAGATGAGTGTTTTTGTACTCCTACCGCAGCTTGGTTTCAGACTTTTAGTGGGGGTCATACTAGTGATGCTTGTGCGTCATGTTGTTGATTTGTTTGAGCGGTTGATGTTCCTCATTTTTATTAGTACGGTGGTATGTGCATAATCTAATGTTGTTTGCCTTCCCTCTCCCATCTATTGGATCTCTTGCTCGTTTTCATGGATATTAATGGTTGGATGTTGCTCATTGATTTTTTTTATGTTTTCAGTTTCATGGACGGAGAAGGGGATTCATATTGGTGGTGGTGGGGATGGACACCGGGTGTGTTCATAGATGGGATGAGTAACATACACTTTTTTCTTTGACCCGGCTCTCGCCGCTGTCGGTAGAAAAATAGGAAACACTCCATGAGAGACGGAGAAAAATTTGGCACGCGCCTCTCCCTCCCCACGTGCGGGGCCCATTGATGTATTGATTTCTGTTTGACCTAGCAAACGATAAGATTTTGGAGGTCGTTTCGAATATCTTTGAAAATTAGGATTTTCAAACATTTCAAAAAAAAAACCAAAAAAATCATCTGGTTTTTGTATTTTGAGCTCAAACAAAATGGAAAATCTGGATTTTATCTTCGGTGAACAATAATGGACAGTACACTGAATTCTCAATTTTGTCATTTTTTTAATATTGTCATCTTTACTATGGACAAGAAAGGTTTTTTGTTCTAAAAATCTGCGCATTGATGGAATACAATATAGTCTATGTTCAAATATTTTTAACAAGTTCATGAAACTTTTAATCAAAGGTTCTGAAGTTTCGGAAAAGAAAAAACTACCGGCATACATGTAGCCCGGGCTCTATTTGAGGTTTCGTGAGCACACAACTCCATATTATGGACTTGTTTGGTTCGAATACTGTTAACGGGACCGGAATCAGTTTATAGAGGTATCAGCAGTGTAATGGAAAATTTCCAATTTTGTTTGGTTGCACAACGGAAAGGAATCTGATAAGGAAAGAAGTCAACCGACTAACCAAATCAAGAAGAAATCCGCACCAAGAGGCCAACAGGCCATGGGAATCAACTAGCAGAGGAGAATGGTGGTAGGAGAACTGGACGCCGAAGCTTCTCCTCATCGGCGAGCTGCTCGGGAATCAGATGGTGAGATGGAAGGCGGCCTGTACCACGCCGGCGACGACGCCGGGCTCGTCGGAGGGGCCATTGGAGCCGAGCTTCTGCTCGGGAATCAGAGGGCGAGATGAAGGTGGCATGTACCACATGGGCGACGACGCCGGGCTCGTCGGAGGAGCCATGGGCGCCGGACTGCGGAGGGGCGCCGGGATGGGGTCACTGGGATGGCCGCGAGCCAGAGGGACATCTCCTCTGGTAACAGATTTGTTTCCGGTGGGGGGAGGCCGGTATCGGGTTTACACAACGATAGGACTTGATTACAGGGTACCTATTTACAGGCAAAGCAAAACAAACTTGTTTAACGGTATCAGATTCCTTTGTAAACAGGTACCGGAGCAAAATGTGCGAACCAAACACCTCCTATATGTGATGAAACTTAACCGAAAGGTGAGGAAGCAAGTGTTTATATGACTAAGGCATGGTTTCCCAAGATGAAAATTCGAGTTTGTGAATCCGTAACGCAAGAACGCATAAGTAGTAGTCTAGTAGAACCAGAGAAGGCCATAGATAGATAATAGCAAGCTCTTTCCGACAGATACGCAGCTGTTTCTGATAGCAAGCTACTCCTCACCGTATGCACTGTTTACCTCCATAGGAAAACGGATAAATACTGCTATTTTGTCTTCAGAGATAACTATTACAAGCATCTCCATGCACATTATATTTGCCTTCAAATAATTGTCATTTCTATGTGCATCCTAAGCGCATGCTCATCAAAACGCACAGAACTGCAGATATAAACTTACTACCTCTATATCAATTTATTGGGCTAACACGGAGTTCGAGAAAAAAGTTTGACCATAAATTTGATCAATAAAACATGAATTATATATCGTAAAAATTATACCATTAGATTTATGTTTAAAATATCTTTCCAATGATATATTAGATTTATGTTTAAAATATCTTTCCAATGATATAACTTTTGTGACATATGATTCATATTTCAATATTAAATTTGTAGTCTAATATATTTTTTGAATTCCGTGTTAGTCCAATAAACCGGTATGGAGGATACGTGGTTATAAATGCAAAGTTTAGCCACAAAATTCTCATAAGACGAACTTCATAATGTATCATGTGCCCTTGGCACGTGTACTACAACCATTTCGGCCCTGTTCGTTTTCATGTGGATTGAAGGGAATTGACATGGATTAAGGTGGATCGAATCCATTCTAAGTCAAAATCCCTCACCCAATCCATCTCAATCCCTCACCCAATTTCGGCCTTTGGGGCGGAAATGGAGCTTGCGTCAAATATAAAGAATCTTCATTACTCCAAATTTAAAACGACTAAAATAATGGCATTTACTGAAATAGACATCCACTTTACAAGTACGAAAGTGCCAGAAAACGTCATCAATAACCCTTCTCACAAATTCTCCAGGCATTTAATGAAACATAAAATTGTATCTCAAAACCAAATTAAACCGGACTGAGAACAATGGTCCATCAAAAGCATAAAAGTTTAGTCACACCGGGACCTAAGACTAGAATGTATCTTGCTCGAATGTTTATTTACCAACTTCCATGACTACGGTGAACTTCAAGAACTGTTAAAAAAGGAAATCAGTATATTATTATAGAATCAAATGAAAATGATATTCCAAAATAAAAATCAACCAGAAACAACAAATCCTGGTATACATTTTCTAACAAGTATTTGCATGACTATCTCAACAGTCCAGACGCAGGGGGGAGTTAGTAATTTGGGGTTCTATTTTGACATAAACATTTCAGTAATTAGTGATCAAGAGGAGCATAACATACAAACTAACATATAAATAAAGGGTAGGATGACGGCTGACTACTGAAGACAGTTAAGAGAATACTGGTTTGAAATAACAAATTCACTCATCAATCTAGATTATGTTTAAAATAATCAATGGAGTTTAAAACTCTGGCAAATCACTATCTGGTAACAGGGAAACTGGCGACTAAGCACAACATTCTACAAAGATGATTGGTAATATCTTGGCACCGTTTTATGAATGGTTAACTTTTGACAAAAAATTGTCAAAGTAGAAGAACAGCAAACCATACCTGTCATTTCAAGAAACAGGAAACACTTTTGGACATTTTATAAGGATCATCATCATAACAAACTCAGGGCTTATCACCATTCTTCAATACCAGATGTCCTTCATCATTAGTGATGCAGATCTCAGTCACCGCCTACAGGTTACGAGATGTTGTAAAAACGGTCCATAAACAAACATTCCAAGAAATCCCAGCCCGATAGTCCAGGTTTGGACAAGGTGTTGAACTCTAACTCCAATGGGATTTGCAGAAAAGATTGTGAATAGACTAGGGGTAGCCCGCGAGGCTTAAATTCAGGTTACCAAGAAAAAAATGTTTCTCAAGAAAACCAAATTTATCGATGTTTGGAGTTTCCGAGAAATTGAAATCCATAGTTCATCCAGTTTGTTTGTGGTTCGCCCGCAATGATCATTGGAACCAGGCTTGCGCAAGAATATGCCATCCAAACAGGATTTGGAATTACGATTAATTACAGTAATGCTGATCAGTTTGGGAAAATTACACCTAATCTCATGTTGCAAAAAACCGTTGGCAAGTAAAGTTTCACTGAAATAAAAAGGAAATTCACCACAGAAAATCACATTCTAGGTAATGTTGCAATTAGGATTACTACTGGGCCAACTGACCAGAATTAAAGATGTAAGATGCGTAACAAGTATTCTAAGAAAATCCTACACGATAGGTAAGCTAAACAGCTACAGAATACAACTAGTAGACCTGACAGGTGACAGTGTTCTTACGCAAAACTGGGACTGAGAACTCCAGAAGGGACTAGAATCGTTTGGTAGGAAGGATTAGGCTCACAGTTTTGGTTTATAAGGACATAAACATGATCCAGCAGCATTATGTTCTCTATAACCAATCAGATTGCTTTCTGTAGTTAAGTGCAACTTTTTGGGTAAAAAAGGTGTATGATACCTATAAAGGTAAATGGGAAACGTTTATTCACACCTACTAATTCAGTTCTGAAACCCTAAAAAGACCTACCAACTATTCATAGGAACTTTCGCGATCGGAGATATCCTAGAGAACTACTCCTCTGCTGCAAAATATAAGACAGCTTGCTAAAACGTCTTATATATTGCAACTGAGGGAGTACATAACTTGTATAATGCTAATGCTAATTATAGCTTGCTAAAACGTTTTATATATTGCGACACAGGGAGTACATAACTTGAATAATGCTAATACTAATTTATTAGTTACTGCCAACCCACCATATCTACCATGACACCACCCACAGCAGGCACTACCCTATAACTAACCTTGCCCCACTTCACCAACTAGTAAAGCACTCACTAAATATCAACTGGAACCCCTCGCCTATCTCCAACCACATCAGTGGAGCTTGCCAAATGACTCTTCATAGTAACATTTGTGATATTGGTACTTTTACTAACACATTATACATTTAACTCATTGTTTCTTGTCTCCAGTACAAAGAGTGCGGGGTCTTTGAGACTTGTTAATGTTGGTGCTTATACAAAAATAAACATTCCTGAATAGTCAAAAAAGCTTTCTGAAGGTCAGGTGTTTCTTGCAATTTCTTGCTTTCCCAGTAACTAACGAGTGAAAACGTAGCTTGATGTGCTTCAGCTTCTTGTGTCAAAATATCCTAAGAATAAATAAAAATCATTTTCGTGTATAAAAATAACTTTGCTATTTTATAAAAATACTAACTTAGAGTTTTACAAATAAAATATAAATCAAATATTTAAAGACACTTAAATATTTAAAGAATTTTATAAAAATAAAGGTAATACTTAAAAATAAATAAAATTCATTTTTAAGATCTTTAATAAGTATATTTCACCAGAAAAATACTATGTATATTATTCAAAAACATTTTAAGATAAATAAAATTCATTACTTATTTTACTCAAATAAAATAACCACTTTGTTAAATCTTAAAATTATTTCTTAAGTAAGAAATAATCACATTTTCTTATAAAGCACCAAAACCTTTAAAGTTTGATTACTAAGTCTAAATCCATAATTAAAATAAAACTTAAATATAACAATTAGCCTTTAAATGTTTTTAAATCTTAAAATTCAAATTAAACTCCTTTTAAATAAATATTATATATCACTCATGTATAAGGGGGTGAATAATATCCATCCCTCAACCACTCTTAAAAATGACTCTAAACTCAAATAAATTTGTAAGATCATCTATATATGCTCCCATTAATAAATTACATATTATTAAATTTATCTTTCACTTAAATTAAAAGGGATCATCCTTAATCATATTTACCAAAACCCTAAAACTAGATGCTATTCTAAAACTCATCATATCTTACAATTCACTTCTATTTTTATAGTTAACTTTGGTTTAAACAATCATAAACATCTCATTTGAAGTTTATTCATGTTTTAAAGTTAACTTTAGTCACTTGTATCATCAATTAAAATATGATAACTTAACACCATTCATAACCATCACAAACTCTAATGCAAAACCTAACAAACCTTAAGATTAATTAACCTTAACTAAATACTAGTTTCTCCAAATGTTATTCTTTTTGCCACTTCACACAAACAAGTCTATATTAGTTTCTTCGGCTCTTAAAAACTTAACTCAAGGACTTTTTATCCCAATCACCAAATAAAAATTAATCATAATCACATTATTCTATTAGTATTTGTATATTTTGGATTGTTAACACTTAAGTTCCTTATCAATGTCATTGATTATGAAATAAACTTAAAAATAAACCCAATCTTAAAGAAGATACCTAAGATCACCTTATTCAAAATACTAAGGGTTTCACTTTGGGAATTATAAAATTGCATAGCATTACTTATGCATAATGGCATCCCGCTTCTTTAAACATTAGTCCTTATCAAACCAATGATGATGATTTCAGATATTTTGGATCTTCTATTATCTCGAAGACCGTGAGTGCATAATCTTGCAATCACAAAAGGCAAGTTCAAACTTTCCCATGTCCTTTGATTATCACCTGCATTTGAAAAAGGTCAGAAACCACTATTTTCATAATAATATGCTTATAAGTTCCGGTGGTAAAGGAACATATTATCTAGGACTTAACAACCAATGTCACCAGTGATTCTTGCGCCGTATAATACGCGTTAACCATGAGATTTGGAATGGGACGGAGAAGTCAGCTGGATCGGCTCCCTTTCGCATGCATTGGACACTGTTCTGGGCATTTGTAAGTTGCAGATCGTGGGTATAGCCGTTTTATACGGGGGAAGTCTACCGTGGATCTGGGCTTACAAAAGACAGATATCTAGTGTTAATGGTTGTTGTGTGTATCCAACTAAGCTATAGCCATTTTATACGGGGAAAAGTCTACCTTGAGTTTGGACATCCAACAGTTGTGGTGTATGCGGGGTCGCGGAGAAGGACAGTGATTGGCTTGTATCTTAGTCTGGGCCTCATACCAAGGAAGTGTGAACGAGCCTATAACTCAGATGTGCAACAAAGCTAAGATCTCTCATGGGTAAAGTGACGCACCTCTGCAGAGTGTAAGAACTGTAACTTGTTACTCCCTGTTCCGGGAAGGAGCTGCGAACGCTGCGGGAAAGGAACTCCATGAAAGTTCTGGTAAACCCGTGAAGGTTGATGGACATAGCTTTTCAGAATAAAAGCAACCTTTGAAGAAATGTTTACGAAAACTTGCATTGCCTACGACCTATGGTCTGTGGCTGTAGATAGTGCATCAAACACTCCTCTTTAGTGAATTTGCTAAGTACGCTCGTACTCAACATATCTTCTTAACCCTTGCTAGATCTCGGAGAAACCAATGGCGTTTCCAGGAAATAAGTCACTTGAAGAGTTAAAGATATCTAAGGGAGATCAATGGAGTCGAAGACCTTACCGGAATCTATCGAAGACAAGCTGAAGCGTAGAATATAAATAAAAATCCTAGAATCTAGAACCTATTTCTGTAGAACAATCCTATAGTAGTACTTTCAAGCCTCATCCCTATATTAATAGTAGTACTCCTAAAGTAACTCCGAGTGGATCTTTCTGGTTCTTTCTGTATAATATTCCTCACCGTCCTAGGAAGCTCTCTGGATCTTTTGTAATATTCTATATGTAATATAAAGTGTTGTCTTGGACCCGCGATGTTTCTGTTGTACCATTCTGAGGGATATAATGCGGATGGAATGGTGTTCCATTGGTGTTATATCATCGACTATAGTGTACTACACCATGCAGTGGTATGTTGGGTCACCGCACCGCCAAAGCAGTGAACGAGCGGAAGAAGAACTGGTCTTACGTGACCAAGTCACCGCCGGGCGATGAGGTGGCTCTCCCGACGTACTCCGCCGACCGGCCCGAGCCGCGTAGGCTTCAAGTCACCAAACTTCCGCTGGACTAGCGGATGGTCGTTGATGAGATGCTGCAAACCATCCGCAACCTGAAGAAGAAGGGCCTCCAAACCATCAACCTTTACAACTGCTGGCTCGGGCGATGGCTCGGGCCCCTGGCTAGCCGTACCCACTATATGTACGAGTACACGGGCAAGGACGACCCGACGAAGTCCTACCACGACGAGTGGAGACTCAACGATTATACCCTGGCCCTGAAGAAGATCACCTTGGCGGTATATCTCGATGCAAAGGCTGGGGTCGCTCCTTACACCGCAAAGCGCGAGTCTCCAACGGTAAATACTTCCTTTCTTGTGTATTCGCAGTCGTAGATTTGCATTCGCGGTTATGCTGATTTGTTTTGTCTTTGCAGTTGTTCCAGGTGGTGGAAGGTTGGCTTCCGCCCGCAGACGACGAGAACTCGACCTCGTCCACAGAAGACGATAGCGAGTCTTTGCCCGACCAGGGCGGCGTCAGAAGGACGGGGGCGACGACGATGATGAAGATGACGACGGTGGTGACGAGGTTGTGGAGGTCGCCACACCCACGGTTCGAAAAAACCGCGGGTAGCACCAGCGCGAACTCGAGGCCAGCAAGAGCCTCGAGGCTCACGACGAATACGATAGCGAGCTCCCCGAACACAACTCGCGGTGCGAAGATACGCCGTCAAAGAAGAAACCACCACCACCGAAGAAGAAGAGGAAGCCGGCTAAACCGGTGTCACCGCCTCGGTCTGCGAGTAGCTCCGACGCTACCAGTGCAACCGAAGAAGCTAAAACCGGTGCACCGACGCGTGCGACCGCGGCGAGCAAAGCGGCCATTGCGGAACACGAGATGTCGTTGGCATCGCTGCCGCCGCCCTATGTCCCAGTTACTGGGCTCATGGCTGCTCCAGCCACGGGGACCTCGCCACCGAGGGGAGTTCCCACGGCGATCACCACCGAAGCTCTCCCGCAGCGGCCTCATCCTCGAAGAAGCCGTCGGTGTCTTGGGCGCAGAGTGTGTTCGAGACGGGCCTCAGTCGGAAACTGGGGCCGGAGTTGGAGAAGCCGGCCAGCATTCGTACTGGCCTATGTTTCATCCTAGTCGCCAAGTGAGTGCTTCTCACTCTTTTCATTTGTGTGCTTAATTTATGTCCGACTTGCGAGTTCACTAATGGAGTCGTTCCGTAGGACTGGAGTGAAGAAGATAGGTCACCCTTCGGTGGCCAAGCTTCCAACGGGTGCCGCGGAGGCACCAGTCGAACCTTTGAAGAAGAGAAAGGGTGACGAGGTCGAGGTGCCTGCTAAAGGCGCAAAGAAAGCAAAGGGCGACGAGGTCGTCACAATTTTGGATGAACCGGCGGTCGCCCCGAGCGAGGCTCCGATTGCAGCGGACGCAGCCCCGAGAGTTACGGTGGACACGGAGTCGCGGAAGGCGGAGCCCGTGGCCTCGGTTGGGGCGATACGTCCTCCTTCTAGTGGTGCAGGAGCCGCGGTGGTGATGTTCCCTCGCTTTGTAGCGAGGGCCTCCATGGCGAGTGCATCGGTGCCGTCGAGCCAACTACCCGAGGTTGCTGCTACGGAAGTCGAGCAGCGTCACGGGCATACTCCATTCATGCTCCCATCGGTGGATGCAATGGAGCTTCACGACATGCTAGGCGCCGCCATCCAGGTATGTCCAGTCCCCGAGGATCGTGCCACTGAATTTCAGTGGTCGGATTCTTATTGTTTTCGAGTCCAGTCCCTGAGTGGCTAGTCGCTGAATTTCAGCGGCTAGGCACTTAGGAATTTTTGCTGTCCAGTCCCCAAGTGGCTAGTCGCTGAATTTTAGCGGCTAGGTACTTAGGAATTTTTGCTGTCCAGTCCCCGAGTGGCTAATCGCTAAATTTCAGCGACTAGGCACTTAGGATTTTCGTTGCTGACACTTCCATGGGTGCGTAGGGCCTGCAGCGTGAGCCGGCGGAGCGGCTTGCCGCTAGGGAGCGTGTGGAGAGGGAGCTCCTCATTGTTCGGGACACAAACGAGCAGCTTCGAGCGGCTGTGGGTGAGTGTTTGTCTTGCTTGATCCTGGTCATAAGCTTGTTCTTCTTCTAATCATGGTGTTGTTGATGCAGAGGATAGCGCAACCGCGGTGGAGAAGGCTTGTCAGGGCCTTGTTCCGGCGAGTGAATTGACGGCTGCACGGTCGTCCTTGAGCGCCGCAGAGAAGCGAATCGCCGACCTGGAGCATGAGCAAAAGGAGGCAAAGGCGGAGGCGACCTCAGCGGATGGGTGGGCCAAGGAAGTCGTTGCCTCTTCTGCTAAAGAACGGAAGATGTTGGACGCGCTCGTCGCCGGGCTGCAAGATGACCTCTCCGGTCTTCAGTATTTCATCACGGAGCGTTGTCGTCCATGGATTGGTGAGTTTTACTTTGGCGAGTCCCCGAGCATGTGGGTCGCGTTATTTTGCTGGATCCTCCCTTACTAGTTGCTTTGTATGTTGCAAGCCTGATTACTAATAATACCGAAGAAGCACAGTCGTACGACGCGCGGCAATGCGTCACCACTCTGGTTGATTCTGCTGCGCTGTCAGCGACCTGCATCCGGGCGTATTTGCAGGAGATTTCGCTCACGAAGGTGATTCCCAGCGACCTCGTCGAGGTTTGGCGCTATCTGGAGAAGGCTCCACGGTTCTTGAATTCATGACGCGGTCAGCCTTCCGTCGTGGTGTGGCGACTGCGCTGAGCCTTGGGCTCGCTCACTTTCCGGACGACTTCGACCTCGTCGATGTCACAAGCGGGTATCCTTCATCGACGGGCGCAGTCGAAATCTCCGAGGTGCTGAAGCTGACCAAGCGGGCTGCGGTGTACGCCGACCGGGTGTGGGTGATGGGCGACATCATTCCCTACCAAGAAACGGTGGTCGCCCTGAATGAACCCGGTCCGGCGCACCACGACTTCAAGGTGGAGCAGCCGTTCCGTGCGGCCATGGCGGGTGATCTCACGACCTACCCGTTGAACCCGTGGATTCCTTTTATCCGCAGTCGTAAGGGCGGTGGCGCCTCATCGTCAAAGCCTGCGGAGTAGAATAGTTTGCCGATCGACATTAGTTATGATAATTATGTAACTACCCTTGTAAGGGAACGAATGTTGTCGTTTTGAAGGAAAGTAAGCGTGCTTTTTGCCAATGTTTTGTGTTTTGATTGTTGGTTGTGCGAGTCCCCGAGCGCGTCTGCCCTTTGATGGGGTTGACCTCGTTTTTATGCGTTTTTTGTACTGTTAGTAAGTTAAGGTCGACTCGCCATGGCTCGAAAAGCCAGTCGCATGGCGACTCCAAGGGGTGCTCTGTACTTAGCCGTTTTCCCGGGCGCGAACAGGGTCGGGTGGCCTAGTCCCCGAGCGTGGTACTTGGCGGTTCCAGTCACGTGACCGAGGTAGGTGAGGACGGGGCGCGTTGTGCTAGGCGCGTCACCCCAACTGATCCATGAGATCAGTCGCATGGCGAGTCCGGGACGCGCTCTCATACTTGGCGTTTTTACCTGGCCGCTCCTTATTGGGTTTTCATCAGTCCCCGAGCGTGGTACTTTGCCGTTCGAGTCGCTGCGCCGAGGATGTGGAGGACTGGGTCGCTGTGGGAAGCGAATGCAGTTGTCTTGGCTCGGAAAGCCAGTCGAGCGAGGTGACTCCGATGGGGCTCCGGGTTGGCTTTTTCGTGGATGGTACGAGGCCTGAATTTTTCCAGTGCCCTCGTATCGCACTACTTGGCCGTGCCGGTCGCGTCACCAAGGGTTGACTTCTGCGAGTAGCATAGCGCTGTTATTATGAGTGCGAGTGGCACAAGATACGGAGAGTGGACACACGTTGTGCGAATCGGTATGCTTTATTTCATAGCGGGTGGGAGGTACATGTCTGGAGTTCTAGGAGTAGAACTTCTGTAGGAGGTTTACATTCCATGGCCTCTTGACGTCGAGTTTTCCATCACCTCGGACATCGACGACGTAGTAGGCGTCATTGCCCAGGACTCGACCGATGGAGAATGGTCCCTCCCAAGGAGGGAGAGTTTGTGCATAACCTTCTTGTCCTAGATCAGACGCAGTACCAGGTCGCCTTCCTGGAAGGTGCGGGTCCGCACTCGCCGACCGTGGTAGCGGCGGAGCCCTTGCTGGTAGATGGCAGTGCGGGGAGAGAGCTAGGTCGCATGCTTTGTCGAGATGGTCGACTCCGTCTTGTCGTGCGAGCTCGTTGTCGGCCTCCGCGTAGTGGAACACTCGAGGCGAGTCGTGCTCGAGGTCGGTTGGCATGACGGCCTCGGCACCGTACAGCATGAAGAAGGGGGTGAATCCCGTCGACCTGTTGACGGAGGTGTGGTTGCCCCAGTTGACGGAGGGGAGCTCTTCGACCCAGCACCCCGGAGTTCGCTCGAGTGGGACTTGAAGTCGCGACTTCAGGCCATGGAGGATGCTCTAGTTGGCCCATTCCGACTGGCCGTTGGACTCTAGGTGGGCGACTGAGGCGAGGTCGAGTCGTATGTTGTGCTCCTCACAAAATTCGGCCATGGCTCCTTTGGCGAAGTTGGTGCCGTTGTCCGTGATGATGCTGTTCGGGAACCCGTAGCGATAGATGAGCTCGCGTAGGAACTTTGTTGCGGTCTTCCCGTCGCACTTGCAGACTGGCTTGGCCTCCACCCACTTTCTGAATTTGTCGACCGCGACTCGGAGGTGGGTGAAGCCAGAGGGGGCCTTCTTGAAGGGGCCTACCATGTCCATGCCCCATATGTCGAATGGCCAGGTGATGGGGATGGTCTTGAGCACTGAGCTTGGTACATGAGTCTAACTAGCATACCTCTGGCACCCGACGCGGCATTGGACGATGTCTACCGCATCGGCGTGTGCGGTGAGCCAGTAGAATCCATGTCGCATGGCTTTGACGACTAGGGAGCGAGAGCCAGCGTGGTGGCCGCAGTCGCCAGCGTGGATGTCCTGGAGGATCTTGCGTCCTTGTACGGGTTGGACGCAGCGTTGGAACACGCCGGTCACGTTGCGCTTGTGGAGCTCGCCGTTGATGATTGAGAAGGATTTGCAGCGGCGTGCTATCATCCGGGCCTCTGTTTCGTCAGCGGGTAGGGTGCCTCCCTCCAGGTAGGCGACGTATGGCGCGGTCCAGTCGGTTGGCTCGGCGATCATCGCGACCAGGGCTGCTTCTGGTTGCAACGGAATTCCGATGTCGATCTCCCTCAGGGGAGAGACAGAAGGTTTGGTGATGGTGTCGAGGAAGACACCGGCGGGTGGTGCGAGTCGAGCCGAGCCGATGCGGGAGAGTGCGCCGGCCTCCTCGTTCTTCCGCCTGTCAATCCACTCGACGGAGTAGCCCGCGAAGTGGCCTCCCAGCTGGTCCACGGCTTGGCGGTACGCCGCCATGGTGGGGGAGACTGCATCGCAGGTACCGGCGACTTGTCGGACGACGAGGTCGGAGTCGCCGTAGCAGCGCAGACGATTGATGTTCATCTCCTTGGCTGCTCGCATGTCGTGGAGTAGCGCCTCGTACTCGGCCATGTTGTTGGTGCAGGGGGTGAAGTCGAGGTACAGGATGTACTGTAACTTGTCGCCCTTTGGAGATGTGAGCACGATCCCTGCCCCTGCACCATCTGTATTCTTGGAGCCGTCGAAGTATACATGGGCGGAGCCAAGGGGGGCGAGCAGGGGCTAGACCCCCCCTCCCCCTAATCGATCGCCCCCCTCAACGTTTGATAGTAGCTATTGGTATATCTATATTAGTGTATGTGTGCTCATGGCTAAATATTAGTACATAATTGATTAGCCTATGGTTAACTGATTTAGTTGTGGACTAACGAACTAATACCCATTATCCCATCTCTCGATCGTGGCATTGTTGCCTCGATAAAAATAACGATATGCTCCTAGCTACAGACATATAGTAGATAGGAATTAGAGGATTGATCTATCGTGTATGTACTCTGATTGGTAGGAGTAGTAATTTGGGGTTGCTGCCGCTAGGGCGCCGCCTTCTACCGCTCACCGTCTATATATGACTCTTTTGCCTGCCGCTCACCACCTACATATGCCTCCGACATATGAGATCAGACCAATTTACGGCCTGACCGTCTTGGTGCAAGCCTCTTTGGCATTTCGTTTAACGTCTATGTGGCTTTGTCGACCATGACTTGTATGAAATACGTGATTGCTTCCTCGGCCTCAGGTGTAGTCACACATGATGTCTATACCTAAGGTATGTTGTGCATTATATTTGCCAATCCAATTTGTATTTACCATCGGTTAATATTTTGTTAGATTAATAGAAGTTACATATTAATTTGTATATGTTGCCATAGAGTTGGAAGACAAAATCAACGGAAGACTGGTAGTACAATAGATATTTTTGAAGAAATAGTTGATCAAAAAATGAATAGAAATCTACAAAAGCAATTGTGCCAATTTCCAATATTTGATATTGATGCTATTTGTTAAATATCCAAAATTGTGTTATATTATATTCTATGTCGTTTAGTCCTATAAAGAAAAAAAATTCTATTCCATTCACTCTGAAAAAAATATTCTAAGGCATTAAGTGGTCGTTGTCTTCTTCGCCCCCCCCTATGGTCAAATCCTGGCTCCGCCCCTGCAAGTGTAGGCTCTAGTAATGGAGGTATGGTAGTTTCTCTGGCTGCTGGGCCTCCTCCCGATCGGCGAGGAAATCTGCGAGAGCCTGCGACTTGATCGCCTTGCGCGGATCGTACCTGATGTTGTGGACTCCAATCTCGACGGCCCACTTGGCGACTTGCCCGGTCAACTCACGGTTGCGGATGATGTCCTGCAATGGTGCTGAGGAGACGACTGTTATTGGGTGCTCCTGGAAGTAGTGCGGCAATCACCGCTGGGCTCTGAAGACCGCATATACCAATTTTTGGTACTGCGGGTAGTGTTGGCGCGACTCGGTGAGGACTTCGCTGATGTAGTATACAGGTCGCTGTACCGGGCGCTCCTTGCCTTTCTCTGGTCGTTCGATGACCATGACGGCACTGACGACTCGCTCGGAGGCCGCGACATAAACGAGCATGGGCTCCTTGTCGACGGGGGTGGCGAGTAGCGGTGCCGAGAGTAGCACCTCCTTGAGAGCGTGGAGCGCGTCGTCTGCCTCCTTGTCCCACTAGAAAGTGGGGTTCTTGCGCATTAGGCGGTAGAGGGGCATCGCCTTCTCGCCTAGCCGGGGGATCGTGTTGATCTTGGCAGGGTTCGCCTCTATCCCATGCTTGGAGATGACGTACCCCAGCAGATGTCCAGTAGGTACACCAAAGGTGCATTTTCCTGGGTTTAGCTTTATCTTGTACCTCCGCAGGTTGGCGAAGGTTTCCATCAGGTCGGCGAGTAGATCGCCCTGGCGAGTGGATTTTACCACCACATCATCGATGTAGACGTGGATGTTGCGGCCGATTTGGCTCGCAAGGCACTCCTGCATGCACCTCTGGTAGGTTGCCCCGGCGTTCTTGAGGCCGAACGTCATGGCGGTGTAGCAGAAGGCTCGGAATGGCGTGATGAACGCTGTCTTCTCCTCGTCCTCGACTGCCATTTTGATCTGGTTGTACCCAAAGTAGGCGTTGAGGAAGCATAGAGACTTGGTCGATCCGCGGGAGGACGAATTGCTCCTTCGGGCAGGCGCTGTTGAGGTTTGTGTAGTCAATACACATTCTCCAGGTCCCGTTTTTCTTCTCGATCAGGACTGGGTTTGCCAGCTACTTGGAGTATTTGATTGGCCGGATGAAGCCTGCAGCGAATAGACGCTGCACCTCCTCGATGATTGCTCGGCGGCGCTCTTCATTGAAGGGCCGTAGCAACTGCTTGACAGGTCGCGCTTTGGGGTCGGAGTTGAGTTTGTGCTCAGCGAGTTCCCTCGGGACACCAGGCATGTCGGATGGCTTCCATGCGAAGATGTCGCGATTCTCACGTAGGAACTCGATGAGCGCCTTCCTATGTTGGGCCCATGCCTGTCCCGATCGTCACCATCTGGCTGGAGTCGCCTAGGACCAGCTCGATGGTGCGAGTGTGCGTCGTTGCCTCGAAGGCGGTGGAGCCGCCACCCTCCGAATTTGGCTTCTTTAGTATGGTGGGGTTGTCATTGTTGACCCCGCTCGCGTACTTGGCGAGCTCTTCTACGTCGTTGGCTTCTACCACTATGACGGCGTCGGCGAGCTGGGCGCCTTTGGCCTCGCATTCTGCGGCCATGTCGGGGTTGCCATGGACGGTGATGATGCCGCACGGCCCGGGGAGCTTCATAGCGTTGTCCTCTATCCAACGCAATTGGAATCGGGTCAATCAGAGTCTCCAATCAAAAGTTATGATCGTTTGTATATTTGCTTTATTTGATTCTAAAATGAAAAAGAAAAACAGTTTTACTGGGTTGTCCGGTACTACCGGGCCTAGTACCGGACACCCCTGTTTTGGCCCGCTCGCTCTCATTTCTGCTCGGTTGTCCAGGGAGGCACTACCGGCCCGTGCGGTACTACCGCCCCGAGCGGCCGGTAGTACCGGGCCGGCCCAGGTACATCAGCTCTGCCCCCGCTCGCTACCATCGCGTGTTCGCCTGCCGCTCGCTGCCCAGATCCCGCACGGGCCCCGCTGCCGCCGCCTCGCTAGCCCCACTCCGCAGCTGGCCCGCTCGATTGCCTTGCGCGCAGTCGCCGCGTTGACTGCCGCTGCTGCCCGCTGGCTCCCTCGCGCGCGCGCACGCGCGTTGTTGCCTCGCTACTCCCGCGTGCGCCTCTCGCTTGGGCTGCTCGCGCGCTTGCCTGGCCTAGCCACTGCTGCCTCGATTGCGCGCGCGCGCCGCTACGCTGCTGTGGCCCCACCGCGGCCCCGCGCGCTGCTGCAGCTCCCTGGACCCGTTGACCCCAGTTGCCTCGCTGCTGCTTCCCTTTTTCCTGGCGCGGGCGATACTACCGGTTAAAACCGGTAGTACCGGCCCAAACCGAAAATGTGCTCCAACGGCCATATTTTGTCTAGCCCTATATAAGTCTTTTGTCCATTTTCATTTAGGGTCACTTCTCACTCCTCCTTTTGTCTAAGCTTTGCCCCCATTTGCCTTACTCTTTGAGCTTGATTTCTACACACCCCTCCATTGATTCTTGCATATATTTGAGGGGTTGTTGGAGGTGATCTAGACCCACGTTTTGACCTAACCGATTCATCTCTTTGTGAGTGCATCTTTGGGGATCTAGATTTTGGGGGATTTTGTGTATCTCTTTGATTCCTCCTCTTTTGTTCCCCAATAGCTTTAGTAGCTTTGTTGGAGCTTGAGAGTGAGGGATTTGAGCATCTTTGTGGTGTTCTTGCCATTTGCATTTGGTGCATCGGTTTGAGTTCTCCTCGGAGGATTTGATTTGAATTGCTCATTGGAGCTTGTCCCTCTTGGGTTCTTGGAACCCTAGACGGTTTTGTGGCCTTGGTGGCATTGTGGCCTTGGTGGCATTTGTTGTGGCCTTTTGTGGCATTTGTTGGGAGCCTCCAATTTAGTTGTGGAGAAGTGCCCCAACCTTGTGAGAGGTCCCGGTTGACACTGACAAGTGCACCGATAGTGGAAGCGTGAATCGATCCCATTGGGTGAGATTCACCGGAGAATAAGGGAGGCCTTTTGTGGCGTTGGTGGTTTGATACCACCCCCTTCCAAATGAGACGTACTCCATGTTGGGAGGAACTCGGTAAAATATCGGTGTCCCCGCGTGCCTCGGTTATCTCTATACCCGAGCTCTTTACTTATGCACTTTACATTGTGATAGCCTTCATGCTTGAAGTAATATATATCTTGCTATCACTTTGTTGCTTGTATTGCTTAGCATAAGTTGTTGGTGCACATAGGTGAACCTTAGTTGTTCTAGGTTGTGCTTAACAAAGTAAACACTAGTTTTTTTCCGCCTTTGTTGAGCCACTCTAGGAAAAGTTTTAATCGCCTATTCATCCTCCCCCCCTCTAGGCGACATCCGTATCCTTTCACCCATACTTTTCACCCCTAGGACCTGATGTTCTTGCCTCTTGAAACAAGATGAGCGTAAAACCACATGGGGGCCTGGAAACCCCCTCGACCAACTAACTTGCCTAGTAGATTCCATGAGTCACATAGTTCGGGCTTTCCATTCGACATACGCACATTGGTTGTTCTTGGATGGAGGTGAAGGAGGTGCATTCATATAGGTAGGTAAGCTTGGCATGGAATAAGAGATGTCCGGCATCCGTAATCTTGAACCCTGTTCACATCGCTAGGGACCGACTTCGGCACTCGACCCGTTATGGCGGCATCTCCTTAGTGTGTGACTCATGGTCTCGGAGAAAGCAAGGTAAAGGTCATGGTCAACCACTCTCTGTCGGCCTTCCAAGGAAGAGGGCTAATAATTTGGCATTAATAATCGGTTGGTACGTGTGGGTAAAGTTGTGCACCCATGCAGGGTTATAATATTTTCAAAAAGTCGTGTCCACGGTTATGGACAACTTGGGAACAGACGTGAAGATCATAGAGAACTATAACTGGATGATAAAACTTGGCCAACTAATGTGAGATCCGGAATACTTCCTTGGGGTTGTTTGAGGGGGTAGTCCGGGAAGAGAGGTTCATTTGAAGATGGTACTTGGTGGATATCGAAGATGACTTCGAAGAGCTAGAGTTGTAGTCTTCTTATCCCCTTTCGAAAATGATCTGTCTAGACGAGTTTCTTCTCTCTCTTGTTTTGAAAACAAAAGATGGCTTTATGCAAAATAACTCCACTAGCCATAAGTTTGCGGAGTACACCCTGTACTTAGCCTTGCTTCGTTGATCTTTTTCTACAGATGAAGATACTCCAACTGAAGGTGGTTTCTACGTTAAAGTTGACGAGTAGTCGGGGTTCCCGGGCAGCAGCCTAGGATCTATGGAAGGGTCGCTACTTCTGTTTAAGGCCTCTTAGGCCCTTTGCTAAGTTTGTTGATTAGAACAACTTGTTCGCGTCTGTTGGTTTGTTGTAATGATGGGTCTGTGACCCTTGGCTTGTATGACTGGTTTGTAACTCTCTTGAGAGTTTACTGTATTAATGTATGGTTTGTATGTTCTGTAATGTTACCG
Source organism: Avena atlantica (assembly GCA_910589765.1). Lineage (NCBI taxonomy): Eukaryota > Viridiplantae > Streptophyta > Magnoliopsida > Poales > Poaceae > Avena > Avena atlantica. Next base: position 18,247 of record CAJUWN010001632.1, on the reverse strand, counting down.
ATCTTTCCCTGCGCGCTTCAGAATTTAGGTTAGGCTTATGTGATATGAAGATCTGGTATTTGTCTAGCCCTGATCCTGGGTCGTGACACTTTTCCTTCCTCTTTCCTCTGCTCGCGTCGTCACACTCGCCGCGCCAGGATGGGCAAGCCGAAGTGTGACACCCCCGGGATTAGGGCTAGGCAAATCCCAGACCTTTGTCTGATATAAGCCTAACCTAAATTTCGAAAGCGTACAAAGGGAGAATTGATAACACAACAGGGACCCTACGACACAAAATTATTATAGAAAGCTCACAACTGAGCGAAGAACCAAAATATTACAAGCATAGGTCACTGACCACAAACATCAAACAACAGAAGGCAAATTATGCTATTAAGTATAGCAAACTTAACAAATGTCCTAAGAGGCCTGAAGCATAACGGTGACGTCCAATCCATAGATCCCAGACTACCGACTGGGAACTCCAAAATACTCGTCGATGTCGATGTTGTGCAGAACTCATCTTCTATGGTAGCACTTACTCTGCTGCAAAAGTATCAACGAAGCAAGTGTGAGTACAGGGTGTACTCCGCAAGACTTATGGCTGGTGGAGTTATTTTGCATAAAGCCATGTTTGTTTTGTAAGACAAGGGGGAGAAGAATCTCGACTAGTCAGAATATTTTAAAAGGGGATAAAGAGAGTGACATATCTAGCTTTGATCATCTTTTGATATCCACCGAATCATCCTCAGCTGAACCTATCTAGGATCACCCCCTCGATCCCTAAGGAAGCATCCTTAAGCACACATTGATTTGCCAAGTTTTACGATTAGGTTAAAGTTCTTTATGATCTTAGAATCTGGTCTCCAAGTTCGTCCATAACTGTGGACACGGCTTTTCTAAAATATTTAACCCTACATGGGTGTACAACTTTACCCACGCGTACCAACCAATTCTTAATGCCAGTTAACATTAGCCCTCTTCCTGGGAAGGCCTGCAGAGAGTGGTTGACCACGACCTTTACCTTGCTTTCGCCGAGACCATGAGTCACGCACTAGGGAGATGCCGCCATAACGGGTCGAGTCCCGAAGCCGGTCCCTAATGATGTGTGCAGGGTTCAAGATTACGGATGTCGGGCATCTCTTGTTCCCGGCCATGCTTACCTACCTGTTATGAATGCACCTCCTTCACCTCCCTTCAAGAACATCCAAGATGCGTATGTCGAATGGAAAGCCTGAACTATGTGACTCATGGAATCTACTAGGCAAGTTAATTGGTCGAGGGGGTTTCCAGGCCCCCGTGTGGTTGTACGCTCATCTTGGACCATAGGCAAGAACTCAGGTCCAAATAGTGGAAAGCATGGGACTGCAAAACCACAACCCACCATGGCCTCCCATACAAGCCTTAGCATGTTTAACTTTCATCTCTGATCTTACCACGTCATCTTGTCAAACTAGGTTCATTCGTATCTCTGATTCATCAATCGTATGGACCAGCGGTAACAGCTAAGATTGGCTAAGCACAACAGATATAATAGCTCTAACAACGCTTCACAATCTCAAACCCTAGTTATGCTGGGAGTAGTGGATCAGGGAATATAGGCTTCAAAGGTAACATGCATTAGATAGGATTACTCTATCTATCGATAAAAGACTTTAGAATTGCATGCACATGGCAAGAATGTAAATACTCTGAAAGCATAGGATTCATATGTATTGTGGGGCTTCGCTTGCGTTTGCCAGTTGATATCCAGAAAGCAGAGCTTTGGACATCTGGTACTTGACTTGAGTATAGTTGGTCAAGTATTGGTCTTCGAGCTTCGATGGTGTTGATCTCGGGCTTTGACCTTGATCTCGATTCCGATATCATATTCTACCAGAGAAGAACCAAATACCGGAAAGAAAGGAAAACAATCAACACATGGCATAGATGCAATGCTCAATCAAGGATGATGATATGACAAGTTGAATTATGTTGAAATTGAAACCCTAAACATGCTTGGTAGTTTAATCGGGGTTCCAAGGGGTATAAACCCTAATTCGAGGAAACTCCAGAGGCATATGAGAGGGTGCATTTAGTTATTCTAACTAACTTGCAATTCAAGTTGTTTAACAATGCATGATTATAGCTTAAAGAGGTAAGTATCATTTTCTGAACATTTTGATATATTATTTGTATTTTTCTGATTTAAAATGAATTTGTTATGATTTTCCCAATTTTAATCCATTTTAAATCATTTTAGGAAATTATAAAACATTTTGGATTATTTAATTTATTTTCCAGCTTGGGCCCACATGTCATAAGTTTAATCATTTCAGAAAACATTTTCCAAAATTATTAAAATCCTGATAGGTGTGGCCCACAGGGGTATATATTAATTTCCAGAAAATAATTACAAAACAATAAAAGAAAAGGAGGCAGATTACTGCATCAACATGAGGTCATGCTGATGTCAGCAATGGAGGGCCTCTCCAGATCAAGCTCGGACCGGTCGATTACGAGCGCCCTAGGGTGCGTACGTGGGTGCATTCGAATCAGCGTACCGAGGCGAACCAGAAAGTAGCGGCTCCGCACAAGTTTGGTTGACGGAACAAGGCACGTGACAACGGTGAGCGACGGTGGCAGCAGATGCACGGCGTGGGCATGGGAGAGGCAAGTGGGAGAGGGAGGAGTGGTCCACAAGAATCGCGTGCTCACCAGGAGTCTAGCGAAGGGGTAGGTGGAGGCGCGCGAGCTCGGCAGCAACGACAATCACGGTCGATGAGCTTCAGAAGGTCGAGATCGTCGGTGGCGGTAGGGGCTGCCCCGGCCCAATTCCTTTGGCTAGTAGTCCAGCACGATGAGGTGGTCACGGTGACGTGCTCAGGGAGCTACGGGTAGGCGCATCACAATGGTGGCAGACGGCACCTGCGCGCTAGGGTTTTGGTGAATTGGGGAAAACTGCGAGAGGGGGCGAGAGAAGATAAGACTGCTGGGAGAGAGAGAGGGAAACGTGGTCAATCTTATCATGCTGCCCAAGGGCGGTGGAGAGCATCGCAACACGACTAGCATTGGGCGGCGGAGGCGCTGCCAGGAAGCAGCTCTCCTGTCGCGAGGAAGAAGACAACTGAAGGGGTACGCGGGCTTGGGCCGTTGCTGGTCCGCGGCTGGCTGCAAGTAGTGTGCTCTACTGTAGGGTTGAGCTGTAGGTAGAGGAGAGGAGATTATGGGCCGGCCTGCTGTGGCTGCTGCTCTTTTTTCTTTCTCTGAAATCTTTTCTATTTTCTATTTTTCTTTGTATATTTCAATTGTAATCTGTTTTGAATAGATTCAAAATACAAGAGACTTTTGTGAATATTTAAAATATTGTGGGGACCCTTTATAACCATTTGGGTTCCAAACTTTTTATACTTTTCAAAATTCAAAGCCATTTGGAAATGTTTCAAATAGAGAGAGGGAAACTATTAGGGTTTAGGTGATTATTTCCTTGCATGCATTTTTAAGATGATGCTCATGAATGCATAAATCAAATCCTAATTACCATTTAATAAAACTAGGGTTGTTACAATTCTATCCCCCTTAAAAGAATCTCGTCCCGAGATTCCTAGGTAGGAAGATAGATTGAACAGGGTTATACTAGACTTTGACGATCTTCTCGAAAAGGTTGATCCATGCCACCATTACGAATGGACGAAGCGCTTCATAATCTTTGAGTTGGCTACTCACACTAACGAAGAGAGGAATGACACGGAACCACGAACTGAGTATCTCATGGTCAACTCATGGATAGATGTTTCACGAACATCTCTAGAGCCAACAAACATGAAACACGTCAAGGTAACGGAGGAAACAAGAGGAGATGGTTTTCAAGGTGAAAGGCAATTAGTATTCATAAAGATTGAGACCATGGAGCTTGCAGAACAGTTTTGAATTCAGATGGAAGGAAGACTTCCAGCAGATGAAACATGACCACAGACTTCAATAGATAAACCTCTACTAAACAGCTTAATACAGCTTTACAGGTGGAAGAGATAGATACCAACAAAACCAAGTTGTTGAACTACTTTTGACACAGAAGGGTCACTCTTTCGTTCAACAGAAGGCCAAGACGGAAAGGTATTTTGGTGGAGAGGACTCATAAGAGTCACAAAGAACATGTAACAAGAGAAACTATTGATTACCAAAATCATGGTCGCTCTTCGAACATGTTTAAGAAAGAGGGAAGGAAACTCTTTATTCATCCAGGGCTATCGAAATATTTGCCAAAGATCATGGTATCACTTTACACCATCAAGATGAATAGTTTAGAAGATTCCTGATGACACGAGAAGAAAGAAACTTCATTCTCAGACTCTAAGTACTTGGCATAACAAGACGCTTGCCATCATAAAAGGTTCTGGAATCGACCGAGAGACATTTAGCAACACTACTATAAATGTTCTCCTTGATGTTTGAAACACCGATAGCAGGCTATTGAGAAGCCTTTAACCAGTCATCAAGTAAAGGTTGGACTTTGAATACAAGGAAACCATAAGCACAACTCCTATAATAAAATATAGAAGAAGACTCATGAAGAGTGGTTGTTACTGGTGAATCAAGATGTTATGACAATAGGTCTTCCAGCTATTTGTTTCAACCACTACACAAATCTTGTCGGATTCACAAAGAAACCTATGTCAAAACCTTGAGGAACACCAACCATTACTGCTTCTTGACATTCATCTTTGGTTAGGTGGAATGATACTTCAGACTCAGCATGTCCGAATATAAAGGGTGCAACATTTACATAGAGGTAAAGTCACTGGATTCTCAAGACATGGACTTCAATGTCAAGCTCTAAAAGATGAGCTAGCTTGCGGAACCCATGTGATAGCAAGTTATCGAAAGATATTTGCATCTACATGAATTGTTTGCAATGAAACACAACTGAATCCTGCTTAGGAAACATTTAGGAGGATATAGAAGTTTTGTTGGACTTCTTATCTTCCGTGAACGAATCAATCAGTGGCTTCGTGTGCTTGGAGGATTTTCTCAAGATGTGAAGGTAACAACCTACCATATCAAGAATTCTTCACACATGTTTAACTGACTTGAAATGATTTTCGAGGAAGCAATGATAACTCTACTCGAATCCACGGCGACATCTTTCAACAATTGCACGTGAACTAGAGAAGGTTACTTCTAACATCCAGAACACATACTTCGAGATAACACGAGGTTGGTTCGCAAAAGTTTCCAACATTAATGCCAAATGTTCCATGTGAATCTAATCCATCTTGGAGAAAATAAGGATGTCATTGATGGGCTCAACTGTAACACCCTCAGAATCGGACCTATGCAAGTTTTAGCGAAACCCGCCAAACCCGCATAGAAACGATTCAAAGGTGCCCACCAGGCACTTTCGTGCGGGTGGAAAACGAAGTAATAACATTACACAACAGTCCTCGATGGGACCCACAGAACAGATATATATATACAACACGACTCCATGAGTCAAGAATACAGATATACGGTACAAAGATCCAAATCACCTTAAAATGATAGAGCGTCCAGCTACGGACAAGATGCAAATGGGGCTAAGAGCCCTGAAGAATAACCAATGGCGTCCATAACCCTGCCCAGGCCAAGCCGGAAGGGTAACCCTGCTAACGACGTCGATCTCAAACCTGCTAAACAAAATGGGTGCCGGCAAAGGGCAAAGGAAAAAGAGGAGCGTCAGTACTGAGGCCAGTACACGGCGAGGCTAGAATTCGGCGGTCCTCGCCTACATAGGTATGGTGGACTGAAGCGGCAGCGGCAGCATGCACTGAACACCCTATAGAGACTCGATACAACTGGCGGCAATCAGAGGGGGATAAGAAAGACCTATTCGGAACCAACCTGATGCTACCATCAAACAAACCCATCCTAGTGTTTCCCCCTCGGGGCCAAACGAGGAAGTCAACCGAGGAACTCACACAGTTGGCAGTTTTATTTATTTGGTTATCGTTGCAGCAATTACTAATCAAGTATAGATAATCATCCTGATAAAATAAGCAGTGGGCACTTTTATTTAACCATTCCATTGTAGTTGCAACACTTACTAGTCAAATACAATTAGCATTAGATATGCCCAAAACCCAGCAGTTGTTGGTACTTTTATTTAGCCATTCCGTTGTAGTTGCAATATTTACTAGTCAGGTGCAATGGTCGCAAACGACAACTCGAACAAGCAATTGTTGGCAGTTTTATTTAACCATTCCATTATAGTGCAGCTGATTACTAGTCATTATAAAGTCAAATTTATAGCACTACTTTAGTTTTAGTTGTCTATGATCGAGATACTGTGCTCCAAGTCGTCCATAACCGCGGACACGGCTTTCAGAAAGTTTTACCCGGCCGGGGTGCACAAATAGCAACACACACACGATCAACCTCGGAAAAACCAAATCAAAACCCAACGAGGCCTTCACGACAAAGCAATCACAGGATTCAGAAATATTTCAGGGGGCCACCCCTTGGAGTACACCCGCAACAAAGTTAGCGGACTCCGAGACGGACCCGAGGTTTGGGTGGACGGCTGTGAACGACTGGGAACCCAAAACTGGGCTTGTCGACACCGCGGAATCGTGTCCCGATCCTAAACAGTACAGTGTGCTCCTCGCACAATCGTAAATAAAGCAGTAGCATGACATAAGTACAGGATAGTAAATAAAACGTCAAACTAGTTTGTGGCCCCAAGAAATAAGAATGAATCAAGCTCTGGCTCAGGGGGGCCCATAATTCGCCGTATGTGGATAGCGCGATAAATCGAGGAACAGGTATCAAGTACTCGGGGTCCTACGGGACACAAGTGGGCGGTCGGAAACCAAATATTATCTATCACCCACCGATGCCTCTGCTTACTTACTTCAATTTTAGTTGTTAAACAAGAATTAAAGTGAATGATAGGTAAAGCCATGATCATCTCCAACACCAAACATGCGGCCATACTCCAACAACTGTGGCACTTGACAACACGCAACAACACTTGAGCAAGCGACTACGACGCGCAAGTCCAACTATCTACCAATCAACAGGTAATAGGATGTGTCCAAGGCAATATAAGGCTGCAAGGGATATCACAGGTACGGAAACTAGAGCATCGCAACACAGATAGCAGTAGATCAACAGGAGGGAATAAAGACTATAAAAGTAAGATAGGTAGAAAGGGGGAGATGCTCGCCTGAAAAGCATTGCCGAAGGTTCAACCGAAGATCGGGTCGACACTCGCATCAACTCAACGGCCTTATCCGCGAAGAAGCAAAACACTAGAATAAACACCGGATGCACTATTTAATACTACGGCAAAAGATCGGGCATGATGCATGTATGATGTATGGAATGGCAAAGATGCGATGCAATTAGGTCAATATTAAGCGGAACCGGGGTCCCGACAATTAATTAGGTGGTTCATGTTGTTTAGCTACCCCGCAATTTTAAATTTTGTCTTAACAGGGCAAGATAAGTTACCGGTTCGCTACATCAATTTAAATGAGGCCGATATGAGACTAGATTTGCCCGCATATGGACCCCATATTTAATTAAGGCGAATCGGAAAAAGGCCCCCAAACCACAGACAAGCATGCATGCAAGATGAATGAATATTATGCATCAGGTTTTATGTATAGCATTTATAAAATAGGGCTCGAGAAAAGGTTCACACATTAGGGTTCGGCGATCTTGGTGTTTTTCCGGGGTTCGGGGTTCGGTCTCAGGGTTCAGGGTTCGGCGAATTCGTTTACGGCGGAAACGGCGTCCGGGAAGGAGCACTTGTCGTCCAGGGTCTCGGTGTCCGAGGTGAAGTACTCGGCGTCCTTGAGGGAGTACTTGGCGTCCGGCGGTCGACCTTGTCGATTCCTCTCCAACGGCCTTGTTGTTCCGCAGCGTAGATCTTGGGGAGGTTTTCGGGCTTCCACGGGTTCGACGAGATTCGGTCTTGGCATCCGTGAAGGAGAACATGAAGTTGATACCGGGGTTCACACTTTGGTTCCGGAATGACAAACTTGTCGTTTCGAGGGGTCCCTCCGAGTCCGTGATGCGTCCGCGTGGTAGTTCTTGGGGGTACCGGTGTCATCGGGTTCCATGTCGAGTTACTTGTCGATGGTCCATCGAGCGTCACCATGCTCACTCTTGCGATACCCTCTCGATGCGAAGAACTTGTAGTATCTTGTCACCTCACGAGTACACAACTGCCATGCAGACAGTCACACGCTCGCGGCCAAGGCCGACAGCGGCGGGAGCGGCCGGAGCTCGCAGGCACCCAGGCGCGCTGGGGCGGCAGCCACAGAGGACGCGACCTGCGGCGACGAGGAGGTTACGCCGGCGGCGGTTCACGCGGTCGAGGCGGAGCGCTCAAGGGACAGAGGGCGCGAGCAGGGAGGAGGGCGGTGGCTGGGAACGCGGAAGGGGCGGTGGCGCTGCGGTGGCAGAGAGGGGCGGCCAGGGAGCTCGCGGCCGGTGGCGAGTTGAGGCGTAGGCGGCGGCGACGCCCGCGGTGAAGAGGAGCCTGGGGGGAAGAAGGAGGCCGGAGGTGGGGCGGCGGCTGCGCCGGCTCGAGAGAGGGGGGCGAGGTTGAAGGAAGGAGGGGGTCGGCGAGCATGGCGGGGCGGGGGCAGGCGGCGGCGCCTGGCCGGAGCGCGCGGGGGCGGAAGGCGGGCTCGGGCGGCGGTGGCGTCGGGGGGAGGGGGAAGAGCGACGGCGAGGAAGGTGGGGAGCGGGTGAGGGAGGAGGAGGGAGAGCGGGGCGCGGAGGAGGCGGGGTGGCCGCGCCGGCGGTTGGTGGGGGCAGGCGCCGCGGGGAGGCGACGGGGAGGAGGCGGCCGACGTCGGGCGGAGGGAGGGGGAGCGCGCGGGGCGGCTGCGGGCTAGAGGAGGGAGAAGGTGGGGAGGGAGAGGGGTGGTCCGGCGAGGGAGGCGGGGAAGAGCGCGCCAGGGAGGGGAGAGGAGGGCCGGCGAGGGGGCGACGGGTAGGTGGGGGAGGCGGGTGCGAGCGGGCGTCGGCGGCGGAGGAAGAGAGGCGCGTCGGGGGAGGCAGGGCGATGGGGTGGGGCCGGGGCGAGTGGGCCTGGGGTGGAGGGCGGCTGGCGGGTGCGTGTGGGGGGCGCGTGGGGCCAGGGAGGAGGGGCCCAGGTGGCAGCGGGACAGGGCAGGTGCCGCTGTGTGCGTGTAGGCGTGTGGGTGGGAGGAAGAGAACCTGACGTGGGCGAGCTGGGAGTGGTGGAGAGAGGACAGAGAGGTGAGATGGCATACGGTGATTGGCCAGGGTGATGTGGCGGGGAGGGGTAGAATAGGTCTGGGTAGAAAAAGGATTTTTGGGTAGGCTGATTGGTGAGGTGGCGGGGTGGGTAGGAAAGTTGGGGGAGGGGTAAGGTGGCACGCTGCGGTTGGTGGGTAGGATAGATTTGGGTGGGAATAGGAATTAGGGTAGGCTGGTTTAGGTGGACCGTTTTAATACTGAGGGTGGTCGACTGGGTCGAATCGGCCCGTTCGACTGCCCCACTAAAAATAATTAAATATTTTATTTAATTTAAAAATAGCTTTTGCATTTAATTTTAGACAAACAAAATATCCGGAAGCATCGGGGGTTTAATTGAAATAGAAGGAGGGCTAGTTTAGAATAACATAGTCTTTCGAAATTAGTTTTTAGACAAAATAATATGCATGATGATGACGATGCTCAAATGCAATGCACAAAAACAACGCGATTTTCTAGTAGTGGTTTTGCGGGATGCCACAATTCGACACCACTAACAATGGATCTCGCCCTCGAGATCCGCCTCATGGTACCGGAAGGAAAGTCGGCGATCTGCATCTTCGCGCTTCGTGTAGATCCTCGCGACACCACTAACAAGAGGTCGTTGTCCGTGATCGTCGAGAGAACACTCCGGGAACAAAAGGTCGAAGGTGGAGGTATCAACAAATAAAGCCATCTCTAGCTCCGATGGAAAGGGGGAACCGATGCATTCTCATCCACTTCAATGTACAAAAGCGAATAGAAGGGGTAGTCGGCATGGGGGCCAATCCATCACGCACCCAAACTATTACTCCGCACAATCAGTGGAAAAGCGTGCAACCATTCTCGGAATCAGACTAAAGATCTCGACAAGCGAGGTTCAGGAACAAAGGAGTGATGCAGACTCTGCATCGGATCTAGCGTAGATGATGTCGTCGCGTCAGAAAGCACCGGAAGGCACAAGAAGGAACAAAGAAAAGTCCACCAGACGAAGGATTCCTCGGATAGCATGAAGACCAGATGTAGCAACATCGTTACCAAAGGAGGAAGCGAAACCCTGAAGGTACGATGGAACCCAACCACGAGAAATCCTGGACTTGAAGAGAGAGAAGAGAGCGGATTCAAAACACGCGGAGGGTGAGAGGAGAGCAGCAGAGGGGTAAGGGAGTAAATCAGACCTAATCAGAACTATCCAACCGATTTTGCAAAAATAGTTTTGACACTCTACTTCGGCCGTTAGCTAGGTTATCCTATAGGCTGGACTTGTGGGGTATCGCAACTGCTGAGCTCTGATACCACTCTGTAACACCCTCAGAATCGGACCTATGCAAGTTTTAGCGAAACCCGCCAAACCCGCATAGAAACGATTCAAAGGTGCCCACCAGGCACTTTTGCGGATGGTGGAAAACGAAGTAATAACATTACACAACAGTCCTCGATGGGACCCACAAAACAGATATATATACAACACGACTCCATGAGTCAAGAATACAGATATACGGTACAAAGATCCAAATCACCTTAAAATGATAGAGCGTCCAGCTACGGACAAGATGCAAATGGGGCTAAGAGCCCTGAAGAATAACCAATGGCGTCCATAACCCTGCCCAGGCCAAGCCGGAAGGGTAACCCTGCTAACGACGTCGATCTCAAACCTGCTAAACAAAAGGGGTGCCGGCGGCAAAGGCAAAGGAAAAAGAGGAGCGTCAGTACTGAGGCCAGTACTCGGCGAGGCTAGAATTCGGCGGTCCTCGCCTACATAGGTATGGTGGACTGAAGCGGCAGCGGCAGCATGCACTGAACACCCTATAGAGACTCGATACAACTGGCGGCAATCAGAGGGGGATAAGAAAGACCTATTCGGAACCAACCTGATGCTACCATCAAACAAACCCATCCTGGTGTTTCCCCCTCGGGGCCAAACGAGGAAGTCAACCGAGGAACTCACACAGTTGGCAGTTTTATTTATTCGGTTATCGTTGCAGCAATTACTAATCAAGTATAGATAATCATCCTGATAAAATAAGCAGTGGGCACTTTTATTTAACCATTCCATTGTAGTTGCAACACTTACTAGTCAAATACAATTAGCATTAGATATGCCAAAAACCCAGCAGTTGTTGGTACTTTTATTTAGCCATTCCGTTGTAGTTGCAATATTACTAGTCAGGTGCAATGGTCGCAAACGACAACTCGAACAAGCAATTGTTGGCAGTTTTATTTAACCATTTCCATTATAGTGCAGCTGATTACTAGTCATTATAAAGTCAAATTTATAGCACTACTTTAGTTTTAGTTGTCTATGATCGAGATATTGTGCTCCAAGTCGTCCATAACCGCGGACACGGCTTTCAGAAAGTTTTACCCGGCCGGGGTGCACAAATAGCAACACACACACGATCAACCTCGGAAAAACCAAATCAAAACCCAACGAGGCCTTCACGACAAAGCAATCACAGGATTCACAGAAATATTTCAGGGGGCCACCCCTTGGAGTACACCCGCAACAAAGTTTAGCGGACTCCAAGACGGACCCGAGGTTTGGTGGACGGCTGTGAACGACTGGGAACCCAAAACTGGGCTTGTCGACACCGCGGAATCGTGTCCCGATCCTAAACAGTACAGTGTGCTCCTCGCACAATCGTAAATAAAGCAGTAGCATGGCATAAGTACAGGATAGTAAATAAAACCTCAAACTAGTTTGTGGCCCCAAGAAATAAGAATGAATCAAGCTCTGGCTCAGGGGGGGGCCATAATTCCCCGTATGTGGATAGCGCGATAAATCAAGGAACAGGTATCAAGTACTCGGGGTCCTACGGGACACAAGTGGGCGGTCGGAAACCAAATATTATCTATCACCCACCGATGCCTCTGCTTACTTACTTCAATTTTAGTTGTTAAACAAGAATTAAAGTGAACGATAGGTAAAGCCATGATCATCTCCAACACCAAACATGCGGCCATACTCCAACAACTGTGGCACTTGACAACACGCAACAACACTTGAGCAAGCGACTACGACGCGCAAGTCCAACTATCTACCAATCAACAGGTAATAGGATGTGTCCAAGGCAATATAAGGCTGCAAGGGATATCACAGGTACGGAAACTAGAGCATCGCAACACAGATAGCAGTAGATCAACAGGAGGGAATAAAGACTATAAAAGTAAGATAGGTAGAAAGGGGGAGATGCTCTCCTGAAAAGCATTGCCGAAGGTTCAACCGAAGATCGGGTCGACACTCGCATCAACTCAACGGCCTTATCCGCGAAGAAGCAAAAACTAGAATAAACACCGGATGCACTATTTAATACTACGGCAAAAAGATCGGGCATGATGCATGTATGATGTATGGAATGGCAAAGATGCGATGCAATTAGGTCAATATTAAGCGGAACCGGGGTCCCGACAATTAATTAGGTGGTTCATGTTGTTTAGCTACCCCGCAATTTTAAATGTTGTCTTAACAGGGCAAGATAAGTTACCGGTTCGCTACATCAATTTAAATGAGGCCGATATGAGACTAGATTTGCCCGCATATGGGCCCCATATTTAATTAAGGCGAATCGGAAAAAGGCCCCCAAACCACAGACAAGCATGCATGCAAGATGAATGAATATTATGCATCAGGTTTTATGTATAGCATTTATAAAATAGGGCTCGAGAAAAGGTTCACACATTAGGGTTCGGCGATCTTGGTGTTTTTCGGGGTTCGGGGTTCGGTCTCAGGGTCAGGGTTCGGCGAATTCGTTCATGGAGGAGGAAACGGCGTCTGGGAAGGAGCACTTGTCGTCCAGGGTCTCGGTGTCCGAGGTGAAGTACTCGGCGTCCTTAAGGGAGTACTTGGCGTCCGGCGGTCGACCTTGTCGATTCCTCTCCAACGGCCTTGTTGTTCCGCAGCGTAGATCTTGGGGAGTTTTTCGGGGTTCCACGGGTTCGACGAGATTCGGTCTTGGCATCCGTGAAGGAGGACATGAAGTCGATACCGGGGTTCGCACTTTGGTTCCGGAATGACGAACTTGTCGTTTCGAGGGGTCCCTCCGAGTCCGTGATGCGTCAGCGTGGTAGTTCTTGGGGGTACCGGTGTCATCGGGTTCCATGTCAATTTACTTGTCGATGGTCCATCGAGCGTCACCATGCTCACTCTTGCGATACCCTCTCGATGCGAAGAACTTGTAGTATCTTGTCACCTCACGAGTACACAACTGCCATGCAGACAGTCACACGCTCGCGGCCAAGGCCGACAGCGGCGGGAGCGGCCGGAGCTCGCAGGCACCCAGGCGCGCTGGGGGGCGGCAGCCATAGAGGACGCGACCTGCGGCGACGAGGAGGTTGTGCCGGCGGCGGTTCACGCGGTCGAGGCGGAGCGCTCGAGGGACAGAGGGCGCGAGCACGGAGGAGGGCGCCAGCTGGGAACACGGAAGGGGCGGTGCGCTGCTGCGGTGGCAGAGAGGGGGCGGCCAGGGAGCTCGCGGCCGGCGGCGAGTTGAGGCGTAGGCGGCGGCGGCGCCCGCGGTGAAGAGGAGCCTGGGGGGGAAGAAGGAGGCCGGAGGTGGGGCGGCGGCTGCGCCGGCTCGAGAGAGGGGGGCGAGGTTGAAGGAAGGAGGGGGTCGGCGAGCATGGCGGGGCGGGGGCGGCGGCGGCGGCGCCTGGCCGGAGCGCACGGGGGCGGAAGGCGGGCTCGGGCGGCGCGTCGGGGTGGGGGGAAGAGCGACGGCGAGGAAGGTGGGGAGCGGGTGAGGGAGGAGGAGGAGGGAGAGCGGGGCGCGGAGGAGGCGGGGTGGCCGCGCCGGCGGTGGTGGGGGTAGGCGCCGCGGGGAGGCGACGGGAAGGAGGCGGCCGGCGTCGGGCAGAGGGAGGGAGCGTGCGGGGCGGCTGCGGGCTAGAGGAGGGAGAAGGTGGGGAAGGGAGAGGGGTGGTCCGGCGAGGGAGGCGGGGGAGGAAGCGCGCGCCGGGGAGGGGAGAGGCGTGTTGGAGATATGCCCTAGAGGCAATAATAAATGTAGTTATTATTATATCTTTGTGTTTATGATAAATGTTTACATTCATGCTATAATAGTATTAACAAGGAAACATTGATACTTGTGTGATTTGTAAACTTAATTTGAAGTCCCTAGTATAGCCTCTATACTTCACTAGCTTGTTGGTTGATAGATGATTGTGTTTTCCCTATCATGAACATAGAGATGTTATCAACAACAGGATCATATCGTTAGGAGAATGATATGGTGGACATACTCCTATAGATAAGCGTAGCATAAAGATCAAGTCATTTCAATAGTTCAATTGCTATATGCTTTCTGATACATAGTAACCTAATTCCTTCGACCATGAGATCATGCATATCACCTTTACCGGATGGATGCTTTGATGACATCAAACACCACACCGTAACTGGGTGGTTATAAAGGTGGCATTGAGTGTTCGGAAAGTATTGGTTGAGACACATGGATCAAGAGTGGGATTTGTCCATCCATATGACGGATAGATATACTCTGGGCCCTCTCGGTGGAATGTCATCCAATTAGCTTCCAAGCATGTGACTGGCTCACAAGTGATCACATATCACGGGAACGAGAAAAGAGTACTTATCGGTAATGAGGTTGAACTAGGTATGCAGAGATACCGACGATCATAACCTCGGATAAGTAAACTATCGTGAGACAAAGGGAATTGGTATCGTATGTAAGTGGTTCATTCGATCGCAAAGTAATCGTAGAAATATGTGGGAGCCATATGAATTTCCAGATTCCTCTATTGGTTATTGTTCGGAGAAGTGTCTCGATCATGTCTGCATAATTCACGAACCGTAGGGAGACACACTTAAGGATTCGACGTTGTTTGTTGAGTAGTTATGGTATTATGAGAATGAGACCGAATGTTGTTCGGAGTCTCGGATAGGATCCGGGATATCACGAGGTGATCCAGAATGGTCCGGAGAATAAGATCATATAAGGAAAGACCCGTTTCGGAGTTCGGGAATGATTCCGGTGTTTTCATCGGGAATGTTCTAGAAGGTTCCGGATTGTCCGGCACTCCGGGGGGGGAGGGGTACATGAATGTGTCATTACATATTGGAATGATTGCATCATGTACTAAGTGTTCTTGCTGTACCAAATAAAGGATTAAATTGAATCCTAAAACAGAAAAGTCAAATGTCCAGATTGAAAGTCAAACGGCTAAAACAAGAAACTGTGGGAAACAAGCAAGAGGAGGCCGAAACCGAGTTGGGGGGGAGACCCTCCTCCAACCGGCGGAGCCTCCACCAGGCCGAGTTGGGGAGGGACTCCCCTCCCTCCCTGGCGCGCCAGCCCCCTCCCACCTATAAAAGGAGGGGCAGGGCCTCCTCCTCTAGACACACAAGTTCCTATCCTCTAATCTCCGGTTTAGAGCCGTTTTGGTTTAGAGCTTCTAATTGCCCTAGCCCCTTCGGTTTAGAGCCTTCTAATTGGTGTGTCTAAACCCTAGACCACTAATAGTACTCTCTCATACTCCACCATACTCGCTCCGGCTTAAGGCGAAGCCCTGCAGGATCTCCCTCTACTTCCGGTACCACGCCGTTGTGCTGCCGGAATCGCGAGGAGAGTGCTACAACCTCCGTTGCCTGCTGGAACAAGGAGAGGAAGGTCTTCGTCAAGTACCGAACGTGTGACGACTGCGGGGAGCGCTGCCGGAACGCAGCGCCGGAAGGATCGTCTACGCGATCTTGAGATCGGAAGAGTACGACTACATCACCCACGAGAATCCGCTCTCGTTAAACATTTTGGAATCTTCGAGGGTAAGTTATTCCATCGACTCGTTGCTACAATCTAGTAGATAGATCTTGGCTTGTTTGTTTATATGCGATAGAATTTTTTTGTTTTCCATGCTACGAACCCCTACAGTGGTATCAGAGCCGTGTCTATATGTAGATCTGTTGCACGAGTAGAACACAATGGTCATTGTGGGCGTTGATGCTTTTATTGTCGATTGCTTCTTGTGTACTTTGCATCTTGCGGTATGTTGGGATGAAGCGGCCCGGGCTAACCTTACATGACATCGTTCATGAGACTTGCTCCACGCTTGACATGCAACTTGTATTGCAAGTGGCTTTGCGGGTGCCTGTTTCTCCCAGCATAGTTAAGATCCAATTTACAACGGGTGATTAACAATACTAGTATCAATGTTGTGGTTCTTGTTCGTAAAGTTAGAACAACACTTATTGAAAGCCCCAAACCACGTAAAATATGCAAAGAAATTAGAGGCGTCTAACTTTGTTTTGCAGGGGTGTGCAGTGATGTGATATGGCCATGATTGTGATTATATTTGATGTATGCAATGTTCCTTATTGTAAGTCGGCAAACGGCAGGAGCCATATGGTTGTGTCTTTAATTTATGTTAAGACCCGCGTGTCTATTCAAAGTAGTTGTAATAATTGAAGCCGGTGGACGACAACCATGGAGAGGCGTCATTGACCTTGATGCTATGCCGGTGATGGGTGGTGATCATGGTGATGATGGAGATGTTCGTGCTTGAAGATGGAGAAGCACAAAGAAGAAAGGCCATATCATATCACATATATTGAATTGCATGTGATGTTAATACTTTATGCATCTTGTATTGCTTAGTAGAAGACGGTAGCATTATAAGATGATCCCTCATGCACATGAATTTCAAGTCATAAAGTTTTCACCCTTAGTTAGCACCGTTGCTAAAGCTTGTTGTTTCGAAGCACCACGTGATGATCGGGTGTGTTAGATTCCGCAAGTGTATACAACGTGAGCAAGCCAGATTTGCTCATGCGGAAACTAAGGTTTGATCTTGACGAGCCTAGCATGTACAGACATGGTCTCGGAACACGGATCACCGAAAGGTAATAATGAATCATATAGTAGATATGATGAACATGATGATTGTTCGCCATTGAAACTATATCAACTCTCGTGATGATCGATGTTGATTTAGTGGATGGTTCGTGTGATCACTAAAACAATGTGAGGGATATTGTATATTGTTTGAGTGGGAGTTCACCTAGATTAACTTTATTAATTAATTTGAACTCAATTTGTCATAAACTTAGTCTAAACTATTGCAAATATGTTGTAGATCAATGGCAGCCCCTACCATCAATTTTAATGCGTTCCTAGAGAAAGAAAAGTTGAAAAAACAATGGAAGCACTTCACGGATTGGGTTCCGCAATTTGAGGTTGTCCTCACAGCTGGTAATTTGACCTATGTGCTGGATGCACCGCTGGGTGACCCACCTGCAGCTGATGCTCCCGATGAAGTAAAGAATGTTTTCTCGCTCGGAAGAATCACTACTACTAGTTTCAGTGTGCTATCTTGTATGGTTTGGAATCGGAGCTTCAGAAAAGGTTTGAGGATTCAGACCCATATGATATTGTCGAGGATCTCAAATTGATTTTTGAGACTCTCATGCGGCAATTGAAAGCTATGAGGCTTCTGAAAAGTTCTTTAACTGCAAGATGGAAGAGGGCAGCTCCGTCAGTGAGCATGTGCTTAAGATGTCTGGGCACGCGAACAAACTTCAAAGCTTGGGTATAGTGATTCCTAATGCTTTGGGGATTTATCGTGTCCTCCAATCACACTACCACCAAGTTACAAGACTTTGTGATGAACTACAACATGCAGAACATGAACAAGACGTTGCCAGAACTCTTTGCCGTGTTGAAATCTGCAGAAGTGGAGATCAAGAAAGAGCACCAAGTGTTGTTGTCAATAAGACCACCAAATTCAAGAAAGGCAAGTCTAAGCAAAAGGGACACTTCAAGAAGGGTGGTAAGAAAGTTACCACGCCGACGAAGAAGACAAGGCTGGACCTAAGCCTGATACTGATGCTTTTTACTGCAAGGGAGAAGGTCACTGGAAGCCGAATTGCCCAAAGTACTTGTGCGGATTGGAAGAACGGCAACATCAAGAAGAAAGGTATATGCTGATATACATGTTATTGATGTGTATCTCACTAGTACTCGTAGTAGTGCCTGGGTATTGATACTGGTCGGTGCTTCATATTGTAACTCGAAAAAGGTGCTGCAGA
>CAJUWN010001631.1:0-35680 GCA_910589765.1 Avena atlantica | reverse complement strand
AAGATATGACCAGAAACTCGTCGTTTTCGCGTTTTATGGCCGTTTTCATGAGCTATTGCCCATAGTTTTATGGTTCTAGGCTATTTAAAGCAACCTTTAGACCTGATACATGTTTGAGAGTTATGCCTAAAAACTCGTCGTTTTCGTGTTTATGGTCATTTTCATGTGTTATTGCCCACAGTTTTTGGGTTCAGCCGGATTTGCATGTCTCGAAGAAACCCGTGACATTTTTGAGAGATATGACCAGAAATCGTTCTCGCGTTTTATGGCCGTTTTCATGAGCTATAGCCCACAGTTTAGGGTTCTAGGGCGATTTACAGTGACCTTCCGACCTGATACATGTTGGAAAGATATGACCATAAACTCGTCGTTTTCTTGTTTTATGCCTTTTCATGAGCTATTGCCCATAGTTTTATGGTTCTAGGGCTATTTAAAGCAACCTTTAGACCCGGATACATGTTTGAGAGTTATGCCTAAAAACTCGTCGTTTTCGTGTTTTATGGTCATTTTCATGAGTTATTGCCATAGTTTTTGGGTTCAGCCGGATTTGCATGTCTCGAAAGAACCGTGACATTTTTGAGAGATATGACCAGAAACTCGCGTTCTCGCGTTTTATGGCCGTTTTCATGAGCTATAGCCCCAGTTTAGGGGTTCTAGGGCGATTTACCGTGACCTTCCGACCTGATACATGTTGGAAAGATATGACCATAAACTCGTCGTTTTCTTGTTTTATGGCCGTTTTCATGAGCTATTGCCCACAGTTTTATGGTTCTAGGGCTATTTAAAGCAACCTTAAGACCCGGTACATGTTTGAGAGTTATGCCTAAAAACTCGTCGTTTTCGTGTGTTTTATGGTCATTTTCATGAGTTATTGCCCACAGTTTTTGGGTTCATCCGGATTTGCATGTCTCGAAAGAACCCTGACATTTTTGAGAGATATGACCAGAAACTCGCCGTTCTCGCGTTTTATGGCCGTTTTCATGAGCTATAGCCCACAGTTTAGGGTTCTAGGGCGATTTACCGTGACCTTCCGCCCTGATACATGTTGGAAAGATATGACCATAAACTCGTCGTTTTCTTGTTTTATGGCCGTTTCATGAGCTATTGCCCATAGTTTTATGGTTTCTAGGGCTATTTAAGCAACCTTTAGACCGATACATGTTTGAGAGTTATGCCTAAAAACTCGTCGTTTCTGTTTTTTATGGTCATTTTCATGAGTTATTGCCACAGTTTTTGGGTTTCAGCCGGATTTGCATGTTCAAAAGAACCCTGACATGTTGAGAGATATGACCAGAGACTCGCCGTTCTCGCGTTTTATGGCCGTTTTCATGAGCTATTGCCCACGGTTTAGGGGTTCTAGGGATTTACAGTGACCTTCCCGACCTGATACATGTTGGATAGATTGACCATAAACTCGTCGTTTTCGCGTTTATGGCCTTTTCATGAGCTATTGCCCATAGTTTTATGGTTCTAGGGCTATTTAAAGACCTTTAGACCCGATACATGTTTGAGAGTTATTGCCTAAATCGTCGTTTTCGTGTTTTATGGTCATTTTCATGAGTTATTGCCACAGTTTTGGGTTTCAGCCGGATTTGCATGTCTCGAAAGAACCGTGACATGTTTGAGAGATATGACCAGAAACTCGCCGTTCTCGCGTTTTATGGCCGTTTTCATGAGCTATAGCCCACAGTTTAGGGGTTCTAGGGCGATTTACAGTGACCTTCCGACCTGATACATGTTGGAAAGATATGACCATAAACTCGTCGTTTTCTTTTTTATGGCCGTTTTCATGAGCTATTGCCCATAGTTTTATGGTTCTAGGGCTATTTAAAGCAACCTTTAGACCCGATACATGTTTGAGAGTTATGCCTAAAAACTCGTCGTTGTCGTGTTTTATGGTCATTTTCATGAGTTATTGCCCATAGTTTTTGGGTTTCAGCCGGATTTGCATGTCTCGAAAGAACCGTGACATTTTTGAGAGATATGACCAGAAACTCGCCGTTCTCGCGTTTTATGGCCGTTTTCATGAGCTATAGCCCACAGTTTAGGGGTTCTAGGGTCGATTTACGTGACCTTCCGACCTGATACATGTTGGAAAGATATGACCATAAACTCGTCGTTTTCTTGTTTTATGGCCGTTTTCATGAGCTATTGCCCACAGTTTTATGGTTCTAGGGCTATTTAAAGCAACCTTAAGACCGGTACATGTTTGAGAGTTATGCCTAAAAACTCGTCGTTTTCGTGTTTTATGGTCATTTTCATGAGTTATTGCCCACAGTTTTTGGGTTCATCCGGATTTGCATGTCTCGAAAGAACCCTGACATGTTTGAGAGTTATGACCAGAAACTCGCCGTTCTCGAGTTTTATGGCCGTTTTCATGAGCTATTGCCCACAGTTTTATGGTTCTAGGGCGATTTCAAGCAACCTTAAGACCCGATACATGTTTGAGAGTTATGCCTAAAAACTCGTCTTTTTCGTGTTTATGGCCATTTTTACGAGCTATTGCCCACGGTTTTTTGGTTCCAATTGGATTTGCAAGGCATGTAAGACCCGTTACATTTTTGAGAGATATGACCAGAAACTCGCATTTCTCGCGTTTTATGGCCGTTTCATGAGCTATTGCCCACAGTTTAGGGGTTCTAGGGCGATTTACAGTGACCTTCCGACCTGATACATGTTGGAAAGATATGACCAGAAACTCGTCGTTTTTCGCGTTTTATGGCCGTTTTCATGAGCAATTGCCCATAGTTTTATGGTTCTAGGGCTATTTAAAGCAATCTTTAGACCTGATACATGTTTGAGAGTTATGCCTAAAAACTCGTCGTTTTCGTGTTTTATGGTCATTTTCATGAGATTGCCCACAGTTTTTGGGTTTTAGCCGGATTTGCATGTCTCGAAAGAACCCTGAGATGTTTGAGAGATATGACCAGAAACTCGTCGTTCTCGCGTTTTATGGCCGTTTTCATGAGCTATTGCCCACAGTTTAGGGGTTCTAGGGCGATTTACAGTGACCTTCCGACCTGATACATGTTGGAAAGATATGACCAGAAACTCGTCGTTTTGCGTTTTATGGACGTTTTCATGAGCTATTGCCCATAGTTTTATGGTTCTAGGGCTATTTAAAGCAACCTTTAGACCTGATACATGTTTGAGAGTTATGCCTAAAAACTCGTCGTTTTCGTGTTTTATGGTCATTTTCATGTGTTATTGCCCACAGTTTTTGGGCTTCAGTCGGATTTGCATGTCTCGAAAGAACCGTGACATTTTTGAGAGATATGACCAGAAACTCGCGTTCTCGCGTTTTATGGCCGTTTTCATGAGCTATAGCCCACAGTTTAGGGGTTCTAGGGCGATTTACAGTGACCTTCCGACCTGATACATGTTGAAAATATGACCATAAACTCGTCGTTTTCTTGTTTTATGGCCGTTTTCATGAGCTATTGCCCATAGTTTTATGGTTCTAGGGCTATTTAAAGCAACCTTTAGACCCGATACATGTTTGAGAGTTATGCTAAAAAACTCGTCGTTTTCGTGTTTTATGGTCATTTTCATGAGTTATTGCCCACAGTTTTTGGGTTTCAGCCGGATTTGCATGTCTGAAAAGAACCGTGACATTTTTGAGAGATATGACCAGAAACTCGTCGTTCTCGCGTTTTATGGCCGTTTTCATGAGCTATAGCCCACAGTTTAGGGTTCTAGGGTGTGTGTGGGAATGGTCACGGCAGATGCTGCAATCGGCAGCGAGTAGTAGAACGAGGGGCAAGGGCGGCCAGCCATCTGCGGTGCGAGATGAGGGCAAAGACACAGGGTTACCCAGGTTCGGCCCCCGGAGGGTAAAGACCTACTCCTGCTAGATTGTATTATGGAGGTGTTTACAATGGGCGAGCTCGGCGGCTAGGCGGCGAGTCGCTTGGGTGTATGAGGGAACGTGTCTCTACTCACCCATAGGGAGGTTTATATAGGCTCACCTCCCCTAGGGCTTACATATCTCAACCGATTCGGGTACATCTTCGGTAATCGTTTAACCTAGTCCGACTGGGCCTATCTACTCGCCTGGGCCTTCAGCTTCCAGTCGCTTGGTACCTTGCCGGGCCTTGATCCACTCGCCGTTCTGCAGGCCCACTCGCCAGCCCTTGGGCCAGTCGGAAACGTCCTGCTGAGTATACCCCAGTAGGCGTATCCCCATCAGTAGTCCCCGAGGCCGTCGTTGATTAGGCGTAAGTGGCTGTTGGCAGTCGGAGTATACGGCTCCAAAGTAGGCATCCAGTCGAATCGTCGACGGGCTCTTGTATGAAGAAGAAAATCCGGTGAACCGAGTCGCGTCTTGGGCGAGCCGAGCTGTCGAACGCGGTGGCAGCGAGTGACCTGGCGAGCCGAGTGGCTGGAGTTGGACCGTCAGGCGTGGTCAAACTAGCCGTTAGGGCAAGTCAACGGTAACTTTCGGCGTAATCATCGCGCGGTAACGGCCCCCTGATTTGGCGGGTAACTCTGCTATATAAGAGGAATGGCAGGCAATCGTAGAGCCAACTGCCCACCACTTCTTCCGAGTGCGCGCATTCTCTTTCCTTTGCTTCTTGACCCAATCGACCCGAAATCCTCCGATCTCCAACCAACCCCTCGGCTATGGCCCTTCTCACCGAACCATGGGGCAGGTCCAAGTGCACGAGGGCGCAGCTGGCCTCCTTTGAGGAGACTGGAATCCTGCGAGCCGGCTGTTGGCGTATCCCCGCAGCCGGAGAACGACCCCAAACCCGCGAGAGAGGGAATTCGTCTGTTTCACTAGTCATCTCGAGCGGGGGCTAGGGTTTCCCACATCTTTGTTCTTCCGGCGTTTTTGCGCCTACTACGGGATCCAGCCTTCAGATCTGGTTCCCCACAGCATCGAGTAGCTCGCCATCTTCGTGGCGTTCTGCGAGTGCTACTTGGGCTGCCGGCCCTACTTTCCCTTGTGGCAAGATCTGTTCCACGGACGGATCAGCCGCGAGGAGGCAGGCGGCCCAATGCTAGCCGCGGGCGGCCTGAAGTTCCAGCTCAAGTCCAAAGCTTCTTTCTTCGATCTGATGCTACCCGCCAAAGCAGCGAGCGACTGGAAGAAGTCATGGTTCTACGTGACCGAGGCGACCCCGGAGGACGAGGCGGCGATCCCGCGGTACTCGGCCAATCGTTCCGAACCGCGCCATCTCCAAGTCGGCAAGCTCACCGACGACCAGCGGATGGTCGTCGACGAGATGCTCCAGGCCATCCGTGGCCGGAAGAAGAAGGGCCTTCAGACGATAAACTTGTACAATTGCTGGCTTGGGCGACGGCTCGTTCCGCTCGCCCAACGCGACCACTACATGTATCAATACACGGGCCGGGGAGACTCGACGAAAGCCTGCCTCGACGAGTGGAAGTGGAGGACTATCTCCCAGCATTGAAGAATATCACCTAGGCGGTGTACGTGGATGCACAGGCCGGGGTCGCCCCCTACACCGCGAAGCGTCCGGCTCCGACGGTAATTTCTTTATCTTGTTCGCAGTCGCAGCGTATGCAGTCGCGGTAACTCTGACTCTGTTTCGTGTTCATCGCAGCTGTTCCAAGTGGTGGAAGGGTGGCTCCCACCTTCCGATGACGAGAGCCCGGGGCCATCCGCCCAGGATACAAGCGAATCGCCACCCGCGAAGGGCAACGAGGACGACGAGGACGAGTCCGAAGAGGAGATCGCCCCGCTGGTCCGAAAGACCCGCGGGCAACGTCAACGCGAAATCGAAGCGAGCAGGAGCCTCGAGCGTCATGATGATGATGACGAGCTCCCAGAAACCACCTCGCACCGCCAGGCCACTCCTTCGAAGAAGAAGAAGAAGGAAAATGAAGCGCGGGCCCCCCCGAAGAGGAAAACGAGGCCGCCGAGGATGGCCTCGCCGCCGCACTCGACGAGCAGCTCTGATGCTCACAGCTCGGCCGGTGACGGCGCGGCCCCAGCGACAACCGCGCTAGATGCGCCGACTGTGGAAGTGCCGCTGGCCTCGATGCCCCCGCCATTCGCGCCAGTCTCTGGGCTAGGGAAGGCCCCAGCCGCGGCGACTTCGCCTCGCAGGGAGGTTCCGACTGGGGCGGCTTCGCCCCGCAAGGAGGCTCCGGCCGTAGCGGCTCCAGCTCGCGAGGAAGCCCTGCCGAAGGTATCCCAGAGGCGCCAGCCGCGGCCTCGACGACGAAGAAGCCGTCCGTGTCTTGGGCACGCGACGTCCTGGAACTAGGGCTCAGTCGCCAACTGGGCCCCGAGCTGGAAAAACCGGCCGGCCTTCGCACAGGGCTACGTTTCATCCCAGTTGCCAAGTGAGTGCATTCGGCCTTCCCTTTTCCATAGCTATTTCGATTGTCTTTACTGATTCGACTGATGTGCAGGACCGGAGTGAAAAGGATGGGCCACCCGACCGTGGCCCAGGTACCCTCCACCGCTAGCGAGGAGGATCCTTCCCGTAAGAGGAAAGCGGACGAGGTCGTTGCCTCGGCGGATGGCAGTAAGAAGGCCAAGGGCGACGATGTCGTCACTGTCTCTGACGACACGGCGGTCGCGCCGGCCGGCCCCGCGGTGGAGGCAGCCGCGTCTACGAAGGAGGGCGTTTCCTTGCCTGGAACGGCGGAGGCAACTTCCTTTGGAGCGGGTGCCTCTATCGCCACCTTCCCTCGCTTCGTGACCAAGGCGGCCGCGGCGAGCGGGGCTGCATCCCCGAGCCTCGCTCCAGGGACCGCCGATGCTGAAGTCGACCAGCGTCGTGGGCATACGCCAGCGTTACTCGCGTCCGTGGACGCGATGCAACTTCATGGCATGCTTGGCGCAGCCATCCAGGTATATCCAGTCCCCGAGGATCAGGTCGGTGCTTTGCAGCGGCATGATTCTTATTATTTTTTCGTCTTTTATTTCGTATCCAGTCCCCGAGTGCGCACGCGCTAAATTTTAGCGGGGTGGGCACTTGGGAATTTCTTGATCGCCAGTCCCCGAGTGCGCACTCGCTGAATTTCAGCGGGTGGGCGCTTAGGAGGTTCGTTTTTACTAACTTTTTTGATGATATGCAGGGTCTGCAGCTCGAGTCGGCGGACCGATTGGCCGCGCAACAGCGTGCTGAGAAGGAGCTGACCACCATCCAGGAAGCGAACAAGGAGCTCCAGTCTGTTGCTGCGAAGGCAGAGGAAGCTCGCCAGGAGCTTGTCCCGGCTGGTGAGCTGGAGGCGGCGCGATCTGCTCTGGGCGCTGCTGAACAGCGGTCGCCGACCTCGAGCGCGAGCTGCGGGAGGCGAGGGAAGAAGCGAGCTCGGCGGACCGGCGAGCTAAGGCCGCCATTGCAGCCGCGGAGGAGGATCGCAAGCTGTCGGAAGTCCTTATTGCTGGACTTCAGGACGACCACACGTCGCTTCAGTGCTTCATCACGGGACTCGCCCGCCCGTTGCTTGGTAAGTGCACCTTCCCTTTCCGTTAGTTGGGGTTTTTGTGGTGTCCGTCGCGCTCATCATTGTTTCCTTCTCGCAGGTTGCGTTATTGGTAGCCAAGAAGAAGCGAGCTCGCTCGACGCGAAGCAGTGCGTAAGCATGCTCGTCGACTCGGCTACGCTGTCGGCGACGTGCATCCGCGCCTATCTTCAAGAAATGTCGCCCACGGAGGTTATTCCCAGCGACCTCGTTGAGGTGTGGGAATATTTGGAGAAGGCGCCCGCGGTCGTTGAGTTCATGACGCGGTCGACGTTTCGGCGTGGAGCGTCGACAGCACTGAGCCTTGGACTCGCCCACTTCCCCGAGGATTTCGACCTCGACGATGTGACGAGTGGGTATCCCTCATCGACTGGCGCGGTGGATCTGTCCGAGGTTCTCAAGTTGCAGGAGCGTGCCGCCGCGTACTCGGAGCGTGTCTGGGCGATGGGCGACCTCCTTCCCTACCAGGAAACGGTCGTCGCGCCGAACGACCCCGAGCCGCCGCATCGTGACTTCAAGGTCGAGCATCCTTTTCGCGCGGCGATGGCGGGTGAACTGACGACGTATCCGTCAAACCCGTACACCGCGTTCATCCGTAGGCGCCGGGATTCTGGCGAGTCGTCATCTAAGCCTGCAGAATAGGGTAGTTTGCCTTGATGTGTTAGCAACAGTTCTGCCACGCGGGCATATTTTGTAATATAAGACAATGCAAAATGCGATTGAATGGGGCGCCGTGTTTATTTTGCTATTTGTTTGTGTGCTTTGGATTGATTTTGGATGAGTCCCCGAGCGCGTCCGCCCTTTTGTGGGGTTCACCTTGTATATGATGTTTGTTGTTATCATGTGTTTTGTTAGTTTAGTCGACTCGCCCGAGCTCGGAGAGCCAGTCGCAAGGCGACTCCCTTGAGTGCTGTGTACTTTACAGTTTTCCCGTACGCGAACGGGGTCGGGTGGCCGAGTCCTTGAGCGTGGTACTTGGTAGTTCTAGGCGCGACTCGAGGGTGGTTGAGGACTTAGCGCGTTGGTGTGAGCGCGTCACTCCTGCCTGGCCCGTGGGGTCAGTCGCGTGGCGAGTCCTGGACATGCTCTCTTACTTGGCGTTTTCCCTGACCGGTCGCGACGAACTGGTATTCAGTCCCCGAGCGTGGTACTTAGCCGTTCGAGTCGCTATGTCGAGGATGCGGGGGACCAAGGTCGCTGTGAGAAGCGAGGGCAGTTGTCTTGGTTCGTAAAACCAGTCGAGCTAGGCGACTCCAATGGGGCTCCGGGTTGGCGTTTTTCGTGGACGATGCAAGACCTGAAGTGATTCAGTGCTCTTACACTGCACTACTTAGCCGTGCCGATCGCTGTACCAAAGGTTGACTTCTGCATTTTAGCGTACCGCTGTTATTACGAGTGCGAGTGGCACAAGTCATGGAGAGTAGGCGCAATTTGCGGTAACCGTTTCTTTTATTTCATAGCGACTGGAGAGTACATGTGTGGGGTTCTAGGAGTAGAACTTCCGGAGGAGGTTTACATTCCATGGTCGCTTGACGTCGAGCTCGCCGTCCCCGCGAAGGTCGATGAGGTAGTAGGCGTCGTTGCCGAGTACGCGCCCGATAGCGAACGGGCCTTCCCACGGAGGGGAGAGCTTGTGCATGCCCTTCCTGTCCTGGATGAGGCGTAACACCAGGTCGCCTTCCTGGAAGGTGCGGGTCTTCACCCGTCGGCTGTGGTAGCGGCGGAGTCCTTGCTGGTAAATGGCGGTGCGCGATCGAGCGAGGTCGCGTGCTTCGTCGAGCTGGTCGAGCCCATCTTGGCGGGCCAGCTCGTTTGCGGCCTCCGTATAGTGGACGACCCGCGGCGAGTCGTGTTCGAGGTCGGTGGGCATGACTGCTTCGGCGCCGTAGACCATGAAGAAGGGAGTGAATCCCGTCGATCTGTTAACCGAGGTGCGGATTCCCCAGATGACGGAGGGCAGCTCTTCGACCCAGCATCCAGCGGTGCGCTCGAGTGGTACTTGGAGTCGCGGCTTCAGGCCGTGGAGGATGCTTTGGTTGGCTCGTTCCGCCTGGCCGTTGGATTCCGGGTGGGCGACTGACGCGAGATCGAGCCGGATGTGGTGCTCTTCGCAAAATTCGGCCATTGCTCCCTTGGCGAAGTTTGTGCCGTTGTCCGTGATGATACTGTTTGGGAATCCGTAGCGATATATGAGCTCGCGTAGGAATTTAGTGGCGGTCTTCCCGTCGCATTTCCGGACTGGCTTGGCCTCCACCCACATGGTGAATTTGTCGACGGCGACTAGCAGGTGGGTGTAGCCGGAGGGGGCTTTCTTGAAGGGGCCTACCATGTCCATGCCCCATACGGCGAATGGCCAAGTGATGGGGATCGTTTTGAGCGCCGAGCTCGGTACGCGCGTCTGGTTGGCGTACTTCTGGCACCCGGCGCATCGCTGGACGATGTCGACAGCGTCGGCGTGTGCGGTGGGCCAGTAGAAGCCGTGTCGCATAGCCTTGGCGACCAGGGAGCGAGCGGCGGCGTGGTGGCCGCAGTCGCCTGAGTGGATGTCGTGGAGGATTTTGCGTCCTTCAGCCGGTTGGACGCAACGTTGGAACACGCCGGTGACGCTGCGCTTGTGTAGCTCGCCGTCGATGATGGTGTAGGACTTGCATCGGCGAGCGATCATTCGAGCGTTTGTCTCGTCTGCTGGCAGGGTGCCGGTTTCCAGGTAGGCGATGTAGGGCTTGGTCCAGTCGTCTGGCTCGGTGATGAGTGCGACCAAGGTTGCCTCTGGTTGGAGTGGGACTCCGATGTCGATCTCCCTCGGGGGAGAGACTGATGGTTTGGAGATTGTGTTGAGGAACACGCCGGCGGGTGGTGCGAGTCGAGCTGACCCGATGCGAGAGAGGGCGTCGGCCTCCTCGTTTTTTCTCCTGTCGATCCACTCGACAGAGTAGCCGGTGAAGTGGCCGCCCAACTTGTCCACCTCTTGGCGGTACGCCGCCATGGTAGGGGAGATGGCGTCGCAGGTGCCGGCGACTTGCCCCGCGACGAGGTCGGAATCTCCGTAGCATCGAAGGCGATTGACGTTCATCTCCTTGGCGGCTCGCATGCCATGGAGTAGGGCCTCGTATTCAGCCATGTTGTTGGTGCAGGCGTGAATTCGAGGCGGAGGATGTAGCGGAGCTTGTCGCCCTTTGGTGAAGTTAACACTATTCCCGCTCCTGCACCGTCCGCGTTCTTGGATCCGTCGAAGTGCAGGCTCCAGTAATGGAGGTATGGCAGCTTCTCTGGCTGCTGGGCCTCCTCCCAGTCAGCGATGAAGTCTGCCAGTGTCTGCGACTTAATCGCCCTTCGTGGCTCGTATTTAATGTTGTGGACGCCGATCTCGACGGCCCACTTGGCGACCCGTCCGGTCGCCTCGCGGTTGCGGATGATGTCTTGAAGTGGCGCTGAGGAGACGACCGTGACCGGGTGCTCCTGGAAGTAGTGCGGCAGGCGCCGCTGAGCTCTGAAGACCGCGTATACTAGCTTTTGGTACTGTGGGTACCGCTGGCGCGACTCGGTGAGGACCTCGCTGATGTAGTACACCGGCCGCTGGACCGGGCGCTCCTTTCCTTCCTCTGGTCGTTCGACGACCATCACAGCGCTGACGACGCGCTCGGACGCCGCGACGTAAACCAGCATTGGTTCTTTGTCGGCGGGGGCGGCGAGTAGTGGTGCGGCCAGCAGCACTTTTTTGAGGTCGCGGAGCGCGTTGTCCGCCTCCTTGTCCCACTGGAAGGTGGGGTTCTTGCGCGCCAGGCGGTATAGGGGCATCGCCTTTTCGCCCAGGCAGGGATGAAGCGACTGAGAGCCGCTACTCGCCCGGCCAGCTTCTGGACGTCACGCAGGCACTCGGGTTTGCCGAGCCGGGCGATCGTGTCGATCTTTGTTGGGTTCGCCTCTATCCCTCGTTTGGATACGACGTACCCCAGTAGTTGTCCGGCGGGTACACCGAAGGTGCACTTGCCTGGGTTGAGCTTTATCTTGTACCTTCGCAGATTGGCGAAGGTTTCCGCCAGGTCGGCGAGTAGGTCTCCTTGGCGAGCGGATTTCACGACCACGTCCTCGATGTAGACGTGGATGTTGCGGCCGATTTGGCTCGCGAGGCATTCTTGCATGCACCGCTGGTAGGTTGCCCCGGCGTTCTTGAGGCCGAAGGTCATGGCGGTGTAGCAGAAGGCTCCGAATGGCGTGATGAACGCCGTCTTCTCCTCGTCTTCGACAGCCATTTTGATCTGGTTGTACCCGGAGTAGGCGTCGAGGAAACATAGCGACTCCGAACCCGCGGTTGAATCGATTTTCTGATCGATCCGCAGGAGGACGAACTGCTCCTTTGGGCAGGCGCTGTTCAGGTTTGTGTAGTCGATACACATTCTCCAGGTCCCGTTTTTCTTCTCGACCAGGACTGGGTTTGCCAGCCACTTGGAGTATTTGATTGGCCGGATGAAGCCGACAGCGAGTAGGCGCTGCACTTCCTCGGCGATTGCTCGACGGCGTTCTTCATTGAAGGGCCGTAGCGACTGCTTGACAGGTCGCACTTTGGGGTCGGCGTTTAGTTTGTGCTCAGCGAGCTCCCTAGGGACACCAGGCATGTCGGAGGGTTTCCATGCGAAGATGTCCCTATTCTCACGAAGGAACTCGATGAGCGCGCCTTCCTATGCTGGGCTCATGCCTGTCCCGATCGTCACCGTCTGGCTGGGGTCGCCTGGGACCAGCTCGACGGTGCGGGTGTGCGTCGTGGCCTCAAAGGTTGAGGTGTTTGCGCCCTCTGAGTTGGGTTTCTTGAGTATTGTGGGGTCGTCACTGTTGACCCCGCTCGCGTATTTGGCGACCTCGTCGGCGTGATTAGTTTCTGCCGCGATGACGGCGTCGGCGAGTTCGGCTCCTTTGGCCTCGCATTCGGCTGCCATGTCGGGGTCGCCGTTGATGGTGATGACGCCGCACGGCCCGGGGAGCTTCATCGCGTTGTACGCGTAGTGGGGCGCTGCCATGAATTTAGCAAACGCCTGGCGCCCCAGGACGCAGTGGTAAGGGCTGTCGAAGGGCACCAGCTCGAAGACGATCCGCTCGGTGCGGAAGTTTGCCGGACTACCGAAAGTGACTGGCAGCGTGACTTTGCCGATCGGATACGCCTTCCGACCGGGGACGATGCCGTGGAACGTGGTGTGGGTTGTCTCGATCATCGACTGCGGGAGCCGCAGCCGCCTGAAGGTGTCGAGGTAGAGGATGTTGATGGAGCTGCCGCCGTCCATTAGTGTCTTGGGGAGCCAGTAGTCGCCAACCTTGGGCTTGACCACCAGGGTGACTCGTCCTGGGTACTCGATGCGTGGCGAGTGGTCTTGCCGGCTCCAGGTGATGGGCTGTTCCGACCAGTTCAGGAACTGGGGGACGTCTATTTGGGCCACCGCATTGACGGCGACAGCATGGGCGATGACCTTCTTCTCGCGCTTCGTGTTGAAGCCTGTGAAGGTGTGGAACGAGCCGGCTACTTTGCCGAATTTTCCGCCATTTGGCGGGTCGTTGTCGGTGTCCTCCCGCGCGTGCCGTGCCTTCTCGATTTCCTTGAGGGTGTGGCAGTCGGCGGTGGTGTGCGTTGCGGGCTTCCCTTCTCTGCTGTGGAAGGCACATGGTTGGTTAAGGAGGGCCGCAGGATCGAACCTTGGCTTGTTCTTGTAATTACCGCCATCGCGCCGTTGCCCTCCATCGCGGCGGTAGCTCTTGGGCTCGCGCTGTGCGTGCCCAGCGTTGGCGACGAAGTCGACTCGCCCGTCGTTGCGGCGCTTGCCAGTGAGGCGGGTGCCGCTGTAGCGTAGGTCGGTTCGGCGTCCGCTGTCGTTGCCGCCCGTGCGGCGTTGCCCTCCTGATTCGTCGTCGGTTTCCTGGTTTGGATCCTCCTCGGCGTACCGTTTGGCGATCTCGAGGAGGTCGGGGATGTTGTCGAGTGTGCGGGAGTGTCGCTTGAGCTTGGCGACTAGAGGCTCGTAGCGGCACGAGGTCTTGAAGCAATGGATCGCGGTGTCCGGGTGGATGCCGACCGCGTTTTACCAGAGCTCTTGCCACCGTTGGACCCAGTTGTGGGTCGACTCGCGGGGTCCCTGGACGCATCGTTCCAGGTCCTCGATGGTGGTGGCGCGGGTGTAGGAGCACTCGAAGTGCCTGACGAAGGCGTCGCGCATTTCCTCCCAGGAGTCGATACTTTCCTGGGGGAGCGTGTTGATCCACTGCCTGCATGTCCCCTCCATCATCAGTGGGAGGTAATGGGCGGCGAGTAGGTTAGTGTGACCCGCGATCCCCATTGCCATGAGGTATGTGTCGAGCCAGACTGCGGGGTCGTACGAGGAGTCGTATTTTTCTATCTCCTTTGGCGCCTTGAAGTTTGGCGGGTACTTCTCGCCTCGGATCATTGGTCCGAAGAACTTAGGCCCAAGTCGACTGAGCGACCCCATAGGCTCGCCATCGCGGCGATTAGTTAGGGTGTGCCGCAAGTCGTCGGGCTGGCGTGCGCGCCAGTTTTGGTTGTTGATGATGTGAGTGCGGGCGTCGATGGGTTGTCCGTTAGCGGCGACGAAGTTGGTCGCCGGCCTGGGATCGTTGGTGGAGAGTGCCGCGTTCGCAGGTCGGTGTTGGAGCTGCAGTGGCTCTGGTGGCGGGCAATTGAGGGTGTTTGCCGCCGCTGGGCGGCCGCTTGAGGCCGCTCTGCTTCCCGAGGAACGCGAGTATACTCGACCTTGCGAGTCGGCGCCTGCTTTTTGCTGCTCCACGGCCTTCGCAAGCAGGGCCATGACGTACTGGATCTGTAAGGCGTCGTCGCCAGTGGCCGTGATGTTATCGGCTGCTGCTCGGCCTGCCACGAGGTTGTCCATTGGGGTGGAGAACAGTGGGAGGCCGTTTGCGTCTCGCTCCCGTGAGGAGACAACTATCCGCGGTTGGTCCCTGGGAGGGGTGCGGTTGGGTGGTGGTGGGGCACCCATCGCCGTTGATCCTGGCGGGTGCCGGGCGCTTCCTCCTGGTGGCGCGTTCTCGCAGATCGCGCACTCGGCTATGCGGGCCGGGTCGTTTTCGTCGTCGAAGTTCAGGGCACGCCCTTGAACGGTGGGGTTCAACCGTGACCTGATCCGCTGCTGGTGGTAGCGTGACAGCTCCTGCGCCGTCACCTGCTCGAGGCGAAATTTTTCGCGCTCGGCCTGCTCTTTGCGTACCGCCTCCGCCAGTTTCAAGCGGAGTTCCTCGACCTCCGTTGCCGTGGCGTTAGGAGGGATTGGGGTGGAGAAAGGATCCTCCGGTGGATCGGTGCCGGTGGCCATGTAAGCCGCGGCGTGGCGACTGGCATCGTCGCGGAGGTCGGCGGAGTTCTCCGACCCGGAGTCGAATTCGAAGATCCCTAGGATGGAGGGGTCCTCGAAGTCTCCTGCGTTGGAGACCTGGGCGATGGAGCCCGCGGTGATGGATCCGGCGAGTGACGCCGGGGTCGCCGAGTCGGCGTCATCGGTGAGGGCCGCATCTTCTGCGGCCGCTGAGTTCCCGGCCACGTTGCTGTGGGCCGAGTTGTACTCGGAGGCGAGGCGGTGGATCGTGCGAACCTGGCTCTCGGAGAGCCGATCGCGTGGCGGCGACTCGCGGATGCGAGCCGAGTCCTCCGAGACGATGACGTCGGTGAGGCCGACGAAGAGGCTGATCGTGCCGATTGGCAGGATTACGCTGTGCGTGACGGGTCGCACCGCCGGGACGTAGCTACTCGGCAAGATCTGGAGCATCTCGCCGATCGCTATCATGCGGCCGGTGGCGACCATCTCGTTGATGGGCAGATTGGATCTCGCCGCAGAACACCGGCCAGACCGGCCAGGCCCCACGGTGGGCGCCACTGTCGTGGGAATGGTCACGGGAGATGCTGCAATCGGCAGCGAGTAGTAGAACGAGGGGCAAGGGCGGCCAGCCATCTGCGGTGCGAGATGAGGGCAAAGACACAGGGTTTTACCCAGGTTCGGCCCCCCGGAGGGTAAAGACCTACTCCTGCTAGATTGTATTATGGAGGTGTTTACAATGGGCGAGCTCGGCGGCTAGGCGGCGAGTCGCTTGGGTGTATGAGGGAACGTGTCTCTACTCACCCCATAGGGAGGTTTATATAGGCTCACCTCCCCTAGGGTTTACATATCTCAACCGATTCGGGTACATCTTCGGTAATCGTTTAACCTAGTCCGACTGGGCCTATCTACTCGCCTGGGCCTTCAGCTTCCAGTCGCTTGGTACCTTGCCGGGCCTTGATCCACTCGCCGTTCTGCAGGCCCACTCGCCAGCCCTTGGGCCAGTCGGAAACGTCCTGCTGAGTATACCCCAGTAGGCGTATCCCCATCATAGGGCGATTTACCGTGACCTTCCGACCTGATACATGTTGGAAAGATATGACCATAAACTCGTCCTTTTCTTGTTTTATGGCCGTTTTCATGAGCTATTGCCCACAGTTTTATGGTTCTAGGGATATTTAAAGCAACCTTAAGACCCGGTACATGTTTGAGAGTTATGCCTAAAAACTCGTCGTTTTCGTGTTTTATGGTCATTTTCATGAGTTATTACCCACAGTTTTTGGCTTCATCCGGATTTGCATGTCTCGAAAGAACCCTGACATGTTTGAGAGTTATGACCAGAAACTCGCCGTTCTCGAGTTTTATGGCCGTTTTCATGAGCTATTGCCCACAGTTTTGGGGTTCTAGGGCGATTTTCAACGACTTTAAGACCCGATACATGTTTGAGAGTTAAGCCTAAAAACTCGTCTTTTTCGTGTTTATGGCCATTTTTATGAGTTATTGCCCACGGTTTTTGGTTCCAATTGGATATGCAAGGCATGTAAGACCCGTTACATTTTTGAGAGATATGACCAGAAACTCGCATTTCTCGCGTTTTATGGCCGTTTTCATGAGCTATTGCCCACAGTTTAGGGGTTCTAGGGCGATTTACACTGACCTTCCGACCTGATACATGTTGGAAAGATATGACCAGAAAATCGTCGTTTTCGCGTTTTATGGCCATTTTCGTGAGCTATTGCCCATAATTTTATGGTTCTAGGGCTATTTAAAGCAACCTTTAGACCTGATACATGTTTGAGAGTTATGCCTAAAAACTCGTCGTTTTCGTGTTTTATGGTCATTTTCATGAGTTATTGCCCACAGTTTTTTGGATTTTAGCCGGATTTGCATGTCTCGAAAGAACCCTCACATGTTTGAGAGATATGACCAGAAACTCGTCGTTCTCGCGTTTTATGGCCGTTTTCATGAGCTATTGCCCACAGTTTAGGGGTTCTAGGGCGATTTATAGTGACCTTCCGACCTGATACATGTTGGAAAGATATGACCAGAAACTCGTCGTTATCGCGTTTTATGGCCGTTTTCATGAGCTATTGCCCATAGTTTTATGGTTCTAGGGCTATTTAAAGCAACCTTTAGACCCGATACATGTTTGAGAGTTATGCCTAAAAACTCGTCGTTTTCGTGTTTTATGGTCATTTTCATGTGTTATTGCCCACAGTTTTTGGGTTCAGCCGGATTTGCATGTCTCGAAAGAACCGTGACATTTTTGAGAGATATGACCAGAAACTCGCCGTTCTCGCATTTTATGGCCGTTTTCATGAGCTATAGCCCACAGTTTAGGGGTTCTAGGGCGATTTACAGTGACCTTCCGACCTGATACATGTTGGAAAGATATGACCATAAACTCGTCGTTTTCTTGTTTTATGGCCGTTTTCATGAGCTATTGCCCACAGTTTTATGGTTCTAGGGATATTTAAAGCAACCTTAAGACCCGGTACATGTTTGAGAGTTATGCCTAAAAACTCGTCATTTTCGTGTTTTATGGTCATTTTCATGAGTTATTGCCCACAGTTTTTGGGTTCATCCGGATTTGCATGTCTCGAAAGAACCCTGACATGTTTGAGAGTTATGACCAGAAACTCGCCGTTCTCCCGTTTTATGGCCGTTTTCATGAGCTATTGCCCACAGTTTTAGGGTTCTAGGGCGACTTACAACGACTTTAAGACCAGATACATGTTTGAGAGTTATGCCTAAAAACTCGTCTTTTTCGTATTTATGGCCATTTTTATGAGTTATTGCCCAAAGTTTTTGGTTCCAATTGGATTTGCAAGCCATGTAAGACCCGTTACATTTTTGAGAGATATGACCAGAAACTCGCCGTTCTCGCGTTTTATGGCCGTTTTCATGAGCTATTGCCCACAGTTTAGGGGTTCTAGTGCGATTTACAGTGACCTTCCGACCTGATACATGTTGGAAAGATATGACCATAAACTCGTCGTTTTCGCGTTTTATGGCCGTTTTCATGAGCTATTGCCCATAGTTTTAGGGTTCTAGGGCTATTTAAAGCAACCTTTAGACCTGATACATGTTTGAGAGTTATGCCTATAAATCGTCGTTTTCGTGTTTTATGGTCATTTTCATGAGTTATTGCCCACAGTTTTTGGGTTTCAGCCGGATTTGCATGTCTCGAAAGAACCGTGACATGTTTGAGAGATATGACCAGAAACTCGCCGTTCTCGCGTTTTATGGCCGTTTTCATGAGCTATAGCCCACAGTTTAGGGGTTCTAGGGCGATTTACAGTGACCTTCCGACCTGATACATGTTGGAAAGATATGACCATAAACTCGTCGTTTTCTTGTTTTATGGCCGTTTTCATGAGCTATTGCCCATAGTTTTATGGTTCTAGGGCTATTTAAAGCAACCTTTAGACCCGATACATGATTGAGAGTTATGCCTAAAAACTCGTCGTTGTCGTGTTTTATGGTCATTTTCATGAGTTATTGCCCACAGTTTTTGGGTTTCAGCCGGATTTGCATGTCTCGAAAGAACCGTGACATTTTTGAGAGATATGACCAGAAACTCGCCGTTCTCGCATTTTATGGCCGTTTTCATGAGCTATAGCCCACAGTTTAGGGGTTCTAGGTCG
This sequence comes from Avena atlantica, assembly GCA_910589765.1. Classification (NCBI taxonomy): domain Eukaryota; kingdom Viridiplantae; phylum Streptophyta; class Magnoliopsida; order Poales; family Poaceae; genus Avena; species Avena atlantica. The sequence continues at coordinate 17,262 of CAJUWN010001631.1, read as the reverse complement.
ATTTACCGTGACCTTCCGACCTGATACATGTTGGAAAGATATGACCATAAACTCGTCGTTTTCTTGTTTTATGGCCGTTTTCATGAGCTATTGCCCAGAGTTTTATGGTTCTAGGGCTATTTAAAGCAACCTTAAGACCCGATACATGTTTGAGAGTTATGCCTAAAAACTCGTCGTTTTCGTGTTTTATGGTCATTTTCATGAGTTATTGCCCACAGTTTTTGGGTTCATCCGGATTTGCATGTCTCGAAAGAACCGTGACATTTTTGAGAGATATGACCAGAAACTCGCCGTTCTCGCGTTTTATGGCCGTTTTCATGAGCTATAGCCCACAGTTTAGGGGTTCTAGGGTCGATTTACCGTGACCTTCCGACCTGATACATGTTGGAAAGATATGACCATAAACTCGTCGTTTTCTTGTTTTATGGCCGTTTTCATGAGCTATTGCCCACAGTTTTATGGTTCTAGGGCTATTTAAAGCAACCTTAAGACCCGGTACATGTTTGAGAGTTATGCCTAAAAACTCGTCGTTTTCGTGTTTTATGGTCATTTTCATGAGTTATTGCCCACAGTTTTTGGGTTCATCCGGATTTGCATGTCTCGATAGAACCCTGACATGTTTGAGAGTTATGACCAGAAACTCGCCGTTCTCGCGTTTTATGGCCGTTTTCATGAGCTATTGCCCACAGTTTTAGGGTTCTAGGGCGATTTACATCGACTTTAAGACCCGATACATGTTTGAGAGTTATGCCTAAAAACTCGTCTTTTTCGTGTTTATGGCCATTTTTATGAGTTATTGCCCACGGTTTTTGGTTCCAATTGGATTTGCAAGGCATGTATGACCCGTTACATTTTTGAGAGATATGACCAGAAACTCGCCGTTCTCGCGTTTTATGGCCGTTTTCATGAGCTATTGCCCACAGTTTAGGGGTTCTAGTGCGATTTATAGTGACCTTCCGACCTGATACATGTTGGAAAGATATGACCAGAAACTCGTCGTTTTCGCGTTTTATGGCCGTTTTCATGAGCTATTGCCCATAGTTATATGGTTCTAGGGCTATTTAAAGCAACCTTTAGACCCGATACATGTTTGAGAGTTATGCCTATAAATCGTCGTTTTCGTGTTTTATGGTCATTTTCATGAGTTATTGCCCACAGTTTTTGGGTTTCAGCCGGATTTGCATGTCTCGAAAGAACCGTGACATGTTTGAGAGATATGACCAGAAACTCGCCGTTCTCGCGTTTTATGGCCGTTTTCATGAGCTATAGCCCACAGTTTAGGGGTTCTAGGGCTATTTACAGTGACCTTCCGACCTGATACATGTTGGAAAGATATGACCATAAACTCGTCGTTTTCTTGTTTTATGGCCGTTTTCATGAGCTATTGCCCATAGTTTTATGGTTCTAGGGCTATTTAAAGCAACCTTTAGACCCGATACATGTTTGAGAGTTATGCCTAAAAACTCGTCGTTGTCGTGTTTTATGGTCATTTTCATGAGTTATTGCCCATAGTTTTTGGGTTTCAGCCGGATTTGCATGTCTCGAAAGAACCGTGACATTTTTGAGAGATATGACCAGAAACTCGCCGTTCTCGCGTTTTATGGCCGTTTTCATGAGCTATAGCCCACAGTTTAGGGGTTCTAGGTCGATTTACCGTGACCTTCCGACCTGATACATGTTGGAAAGATATGACCATAAACTCGTCGTTTTCTTGTTTTACGGCCGTTTTCATGAGCTATTGCCCACAGTTTTATGGTTCTAGGGCTATTTAAAGCAACCTTAAGACACGGTACATGTTTGAGAGTTATGCCTAAAAACTCGTCGTTTTCGTGTTTTATGGTCATTTTCATGAGTTATTGCCCACAGTTTTTGGGTTCATCCGGATTTGCATGTCTCGAAAGAACCCTGACATGTTTGAGAGTTATGACCAGAAACTCGCCGTTCTCGAGTTTTATGGCCGTTTTCATGAGCTATTGCCCACAATTTTGGGGTTCTAGGGCGATTTTCAACGACTTTAAGACCCGATACATGTTTGAGAGTTATGCCTAAAAACTCGTCTTTTTCGTGTTTATGGCCATTTTTACGAGCTATTGCCCACGGTTTTTGGTTCCAATTGGATTTGCAAGGCATGTAAGACCCGTTACATTTTTGAGAGATATGACCAGAAACTCGCATTTCTCGCGTTTTATGGCCGTTTTCATGAGCTATTGCCCACAGTTTAGGGGTTCTAGGGCGATTTACAGTGACCTTCCGACCTGATACATGTTGGAAAGATATGACCAGAAACTCGTCGTTTTTCGCGTTTTATGGCCGTTTTCATGAGCAATTGCCCATAGTTTTATGGTTCTAGGGCTATTTAAAGCAACCTTTAGACCTGATACATGTTTGAGAGTTATGCCTAAAAACTCGTCGTTTTCGTGTTTTATGGTCATTTTCATGAGTTATTGCCCACAGTTTTTTGGGTTTTAGCCGGATTTGCATGTCTCGAAAGAACCCTGAGATGTTTGAGAGATATGACCAGAAACTCGTCGTTCTCGCGTTTTACGGCCGTTTTCATGAGCTATTGCCCACAGTTTAGGGGTTCTAGGGCGATTTACAGTGACCTTCCGACCTGATACATGTTGGAAAGATATGACCAGAAACTCGTCGTTTTCGCGTTTTATGGACGTTTTCATGAGCTATTGCCCATAGTTTTATGGTTCTAGGGCTATTTAAAGCAACCTTTAGACCTGATACATGTTTGAGAGTTATGCCTAAAAACTCGTCGTTTTCGTGTTTTATGGTCATTTTCATGTGTTATTGCCCACAGTTTTTGGGCTTCAGCCGGATTTGCATGTCTCGAAAGAACCGTGACATTTTTGAGAGATATGACCAGAAACTCGCTGTTCTCGCGTTTTATGGCCGTTTTCATGAGCTATAGCCCAAAGTTTAGGGGTTCTAGGGCGATTTACAGTGACCTTCCGACCTGATACATGTTGGAAAGATATGACCATAAACTCGTCATTTTCTTGTTTTATGGCCGTTTTCATGAGCTATTGCCCATAGTTTTATGGTTCTAGGGCTATTTAAAGCAACCTTTAGACCCGATACATGTTTGAGAGTTATGCCTAAAAACTCGTCGTTTTCGTGTTTTATGGTCATTTTCATGAGTTATTGCCCACAGTTTTTGGGTTTCAGCCGGATTTGCATGTCTCGAAAGAACCGTGACATTTTTGAGAGATATGACCAGAAACTCGTCGTTCTCGCGTTTTATGGCCGTTTTCATGAGCTATAGCCCACAGTTTAGGGGTTCTAGGGTGTCGTGGGAATGGTCACGGCAGATGCTGCAATCGGCAGCGAGTAGTAGAACGAGGGGCAAGGGCGGCCAGCCATCTGCGGTGCGAGATGAGGGCAAAGACACAGGGTTTACCCAGGTTCGGCCCCCCGGAGGGTAAAGACCTACTCCTGCTAGATTGTATTATGGAGGTGTTTACAATGGGCGAGCTCGGCGGCTAGGCGGCGAGTCGCTTGGGTGTATGAGGGAACGTGTCTCTACTCACCCCATAGGGAGGTTTATATCGGCTCACCTCCCCTAGGGCTTACATATCTCAACCGATTCGGGTACATCTTCGGTAATCGTTTAACCTAGTCCGACTGGGCCTATCTACTCGCCTGGGCCTTCAGCTTCCAGTCGCTTGGTACCTTGCCGGGCCTTGATCCACTCGCCGTTCTGCAGGCCCACTCGCCAGCCCTTGGGCCAGTCGGAAACGTCCTGCTGAGTATACCCCAGTAGGCGTATCCCCATCAGTAGTCCCCGAGGCCGTCGTTGATTAGGCGTAAGTGGCTGTTGGCAGTCGGAGTATACGGCTCCAAAGTAGGCATCCAGTCGAATCGTCGACGGGCTCTTGTATGAAGAAGAAAATCCGGTGAACCGAGTCGCGTCTTGGGCGAGCCGAGCTGTCGAACGCGGTGGCAGCGAGTGACCTGGCGAGCCGAGTGGCTGGAGTTGGACCGTCAGGCGTGGTCAAACTAGCCGTTAGGGCAAGTCAATGGTAACTTTCGGCGTAATCATCGCGCGGTAACGGCCCCCTGATTTGGCGGGTAACTCTCGCTATATAAGAGGAATGGCAGGCAATCGTAGAGCCAACTGCCCACCACTTCTTCCGAGTGCGCGCATTCTCTTTCCTTTGCTTCTTGACCCAATCGACCCGAAATCCTCCGATCTCCAACCAACCCCTCGGCTATGGCCCTTCTCACCGAACCATGGGGCAGGTCCAAGTGCACGAGGGCGCAGCTGGCCTCCTTTGAGGAGGCTGGAATCCTGCGAGCCGGCTGTTGGCGTATCCCCGCAGCCGGAGAAACGACCCCAAACCCGCGAGAGAGGGAATTCGTCTGTTTCACTAGTCATCTCGAGCGGGGGCTAGGGTTTCCCACATCTTTGTTCTTCCGGCGTTTTTGCGCCTACTACGGGATCCAGCCTTCAGATCTGGTTCCCCACAGCATCGAGTAGCTCGCCATCTTCGTGGCGTTCTGCGAGTGCTACTTGGGCTGCCGGCCCTACTTTCCCTTGTGGCAAGATCTGTTCCACGGACGGATCAGCCGCGAGGAGGCAGGCGGCCCAATGCTAGCCGCGGGCGGCCTGAAGTTCCAGCTCAAGTCCAAAGCTTCTTTCTTCGATCTGATGCTACCCGCCAAAGCAGCGAGCGACTGGAAGAAGTCATGGTTCTACGTGACCGAGGCGACCCCGGAGGACGAGGCGGCGATCCCGCGGTACTCGGCCAATCGTTCCGAACCGCGCCATCTCCAAGTCGGCAAGCTCACCGACGACCAGCGGATGGTCGTCGACGAGATGCTCCAGGCCATCCGTGGCCGGAAGAAGAAGGGCCTTCAGACGATAAACTTGTACAATTGCTGGCTTGGGCGACGGCTCGTTCCGCTCGCCCAACGCGACCACTACATGTATCAATACACGGGCCGGGGAGACTCGACGAAAGCCTGCCTCGACGAGTGGAAGCTGGAGGACTATCTCCCAGCATTGAAGAATATCACCCAGGCGGTGTACGTGGATGCACAGGCCGGGGTCGCCCCCTACACCGCGAAGCGTCCGGCTCCGACGGTAATTTCTTTATCTTGTTCGCAGTCGCAGCGTATGCAGTCGCGGTAACTCTGACTCTGTTTCGTGTTCATCGCAGCTGTTCCAAGTGGTGGAAGGGTGGCTCCCACCTTCCGATGACGAGAGCCCGGGGCCATCCGCCCAGGATACAAGCGAATCGCCACCCGCGAAGGGCAACGAAGACGACGAGGACGAGTCCGAAGAGGAGATCGCCCCGCTGGTCCGAAAGACCCGCGGGCAACGTCAACGCGAAATCGAAGCGAGCAGGAGCCTCGAGCGTCATGATGATGATGACGAGCTCCCAGAAACCACCTCGCACCGCCAGGCCACTCCTTCGAAGAAGAAGAAGAAGGAAAAGGAAGCGCGGGCCCCCCCGAAGAGGAAAACGAGGCCGCCGAGGATGGCCTCGCCGCCGCACTCGACGAGCAGCTCTGATGCTCACAGCTCGGCCGGTGACGGCGCGGCCCCAGCGACAACCGCGCTAGATGCGCCGACTGTGGAAGTGCCGCTGGCCTCGATGCCCCCGCCATTCGCGCCAGTCTCTGGGCTAGGGAAGGCCCCAGCCGCGGCGACTTCGCCTCGCAGGGAGGTTCCGACTGGGGCGGCTTCGCCCCGCAAGGAGGCTCCGGCCGTAGCGGCTCCAGCTCGCGAGGAAGCCCTGCCGAAGGTATCCCAGAGGCGCCAGCCGCGGCCTCGACGACGAAGAAGCCGTCCGTGTCTTGGGCACGCGACGTCCTGGAACTAGGGCTCAGTCGCCAACTGGGCCCCGAGCTGGAAAAACCGGCCGGCCTTCGCACAGGGCTACGTTTCATCCCAGTTGCCAAGTGAGTGCATTCGGCCTTCCCTATTTTCCATAGCTATTTCGATTGTCTTTACTGATTCGACTGATGTGCAGGACCGGAGTGAAAAGGATGGGCCACCCGACCGTGGCCCAGGTACCCTCCACCGCTAGCGAGGAGGATCCTTCCCGTAAGAGGAAAGCGGACGAGGTCGTTGCCTCGGCGGATGGCAGTAAGAAGGCCAAGGGCGACGATGTCGTCACTGTCTCTGACGACACGGCGGTCGCGCCGGCCGGCCCCGCGGTGGAGGCAGCCGCGTCTACGAAGGAGGGCGTTTCCTTGCCTGGAACGGCGGAGGCAACTTCCTTTGGAGCGGGTGCCTCTATCGCCACCTTCCCTCGCTTCGTGACCAAGGCGGCCGCGGCGAGCGGGGCTGCATCCCCGAGCCTCGCTCCAGGGACCGCCGATGCTGAAGTCGACCAGCGTCGTGGGCATACGCCAGCGTTACTCGCGTCCGTGGACGCGATGCAACTTCATGGCATGCTTGGCGCAGCCATCCAGGTATATCCAGTCCCCGAGGATCAGGTCGGTGCTTTGCAGCGGCATGATTCTTATTATTTTTTCGTCTTTTATTTTCGTATCCAGTCCCCGAGTGTGCACGCGCTAAATTTTAGCGGGGTGGGCACTTGGGAATTTCTTGATCGCCAGTCCCCGAGTGCGCACTCGCTGAATTTCAGCGGGTGGGCGCTTAGGAGGTTCGTTTTTACTAACTTTTTTGATGATATGCAGGGTCTGCAGCTCGAGTCGGCGGACCGATTGGCCGCGCAACAGCGTGCTGAGAAGGAGCTGACCACCATCCAGGAAGCGAACAAGGAGCTCCAGGCTGTTGCTGCGAAGGCAGAGGAAGCTCGCCAGGAGCTTGTCCCGGCTGGTGAGCTGGAGGCGCCGCGATCTGCTCTGGGCGCTGCTGAACAGCGGGTCGCCGACCTCGAGCGCGAGCTGCGGGAGGCGAGGGAAGAAGCGAGCTCGGCGGACCGGCGAGCTAAGGCCGCCATTGCAGCCGCGGAGGAGTATCGCAAGCTGTCGGAAGTCCTTATTGCTGGACTTCAGGACGACCACACGTCGCTTCAGTGCTTCATCACGGGACTCGCCCGCCCGTTGCTTGGTAAGTGCACCTTCCCTTTCCGTTAGTTGGGGTTTTTGTGGTGTCCGTCGCGCTCATCATTGTTTCCTTCTCGCAGGTCGCGTTATTGGTAGCCAAGAAGAAGCGAGCTCGCTCGACGCGAAGCAGTGCGTAAGCATGCTTGTCGACTCGGCTACGCTGTCGGCGACGTGCATCCGCGCCTATCTTCAAGAAATGTCGCCCACGGAGGTTATTCCCAGCGACCTCGTTGAGGTGTGGGAATATTTGGAGAAGGCGCCCGCGGTCGTTGAGTTCATGACGCGGTCGACGTTTCGGCGTGGAGCGTCGACAGCACTGAGCCTTGGACTCGCCCACTTCCCCGAGGATTTCGACCTCGACGATGTGACGAGTGGGTATCCCTCATCGACTGGCACGGTGGATCTGTCCGAGGTTCTCAAGTTGCAGGAGCGTGCCGCCGCGTACTCGGAGCGTGTCTGGGCGATGGGCGACCTCCTTCCCTACCAGGAAACGGTCGTCGCGCCGAACGACCCCGAGCCGCCGCATCGTGACTTCAAGGTCGAGCATCCTTTTCGCGCGGCGATGGCGGGTGAACTGACGACGTATCCGTCAAACCCGTACACCGCGTTCATCCGTAGGCGCCGGGATTCTGGCGAGTCGTCATCTAAGCCTGCAGAATAGGGTAGTTTGCCTTGATGTGTTAGCAACAGTTCTGCCACGCGGGCATATTTTGTAATATAAGACAATGCAAAATGCGATTGAATGGGGCGCCGTGTTTATTTTGCTATTTGTTTGTGTGCTTTGGATTGATTTTGGATGAGTCCCCGAGCGCGTCCGCCCTTTTGTGGGGTTCACCTTGTATATGATGTTTGTTGTTATCATGTGTTTTGTTAGTTTAGTCGACTCGCCCGAGCTCGGAGAGCCAGTCGCAAGGCGACTCCCTTGAGTGCTCTGTACTTTACAGTTTTCCCGTACGCGAACGGGGTCGGGTGGCCGAGTCCTTGAGCGTGGTACTTGGTAGTTCTAGGCGCGACTCGAGGGTGGTTGAGGACTTAGCGCGTTGGTGTGAGCGCGTCACTCCTGCCTGGCCCGTGGGGTCAGTCGCGTGGCGAGTCCTGGACATGCTCTCTTACTTGGCGTTTTCCCTGACCGGTCGCGACGAACTGGTATTCAGTCCCCGAGCGGGTACTTAGCCGTTCGAGTCGCTATGTCGAGGATGCGGGGGACCAAGGTCGCTGTGAGAAGCGAGGGCAGTTGTCTTGGTTCGTAAAACCAGTCGAGCTAGGCGACTCCAATGGGGCTCCGGGTTGGCGTTTTTCGTGGACGATGCAAGACCTGAAGTGATTCAGTGCTCTTACACTGCACTACTTAGCCGTGCCGATCGCTGTACCAAAGGTTGACTTCTGCATTTTAGCGTACCGCTGTTATTACGAGTGCGAGTGGCACAAGTCATGGAGAGTAGGCGCAATTTGCGGTAACCGTTTCTTTTATTTCATAGCGACTGGAGAGTACATGTGTGGGGTTCTAGGAGTAGAACTTCCGGAGGAGGTTTACATTCCATGGTCGCTTGACGTCGAGCTCGCCGTCCCCGCGAAGGTCGATGAGGTAGTAGGCGTCGTTGCCGAGTACGCGCCCGATAGCGAACGGGCCTTCCCACGGAGGGGAGAGCTTGTGCATGCCCTTCCTGTCCTGGATGAGGCGTAACACCAGGTCGCCTTCCTGGAAGGTGCGGGTCTTCACCCGTCGGCTGTGGTAGCGGCGGAGTCCTTGCTGGTAAATGGCGGTGCGCGATCGAGCGAGGTCGCGTGCTTCGTCGAGCTGGTCGAGCCCATCTTGGCGGGCCAGCTCGTTTGCGGCCTCCGTATAGTGGACGACCCGCGGCGAGTCGTGTTCGAGGTCGGTGGGCATGACTGCTTCGGCGCCGTAGACCATGAAGAAGGGAGTGAATCCCGTCGATCTGTTAACCGAGGTGCGGATTCCCCAGATGACGGAGGGCAGCTCTTCGACCCAGCATCCAGCGGTGCGCTCGAGTGGTACTTGGAGTCGCGGCTTCAGGCCGTGGAGGATGCTTTGGTTGGCTCGTTCCGCCTGGCCGTTGGATTCCGGGTGGGCGACTGACGCGAGATCGAGCCGGATGTGGTGCTCTTCGCAAAATTCGGCCATTGCTCCCTTGGCGAAGTTTGTGCCGTTGTCCGTGATGATACTGTTTGGGAATCCGTAGCGATATATGTGCTCGCGTAGGAATTTAGTGGCGGTCTTCCCGTCGCATTTCCGGACTGGCTTGGCCTCCACCCACATGGTGAATTTGTCGACGGCGACTAGCAGGTGGGTGTAGCCGGAGGGGGCTTTCTTGAAGGGGCCTACCATGTCCATGCCCCATACGGCGAATGGCCAAGTGATGGGGATCGTTTTGAGCGCCGAGCTCGGTACGCGCGTCTGGTTGGCGTACTTCTGGCACCCGGCGCATCGCTGGACGATGTCGACAGCGTCGGCGTGTGCGGTGGGCCAGTAGAAGCCGTGTCGCATAGCCTTGGCGACCAGGGAGCGAGCGGCGGCGTGGTGGCCATAGTCGCCTGAGTGGATGTCGTGGAGGATTTTGCGTCCTTCAGCCGGTTGGACGCAACGTTGGAACACGCCGGTGACGCTGCGCTTGTGTAGCTCGCCGTCGATGATGGTGTAGGACTTGCATCGGCGAGCGATCATTCGAGCGTTTGTCTCGTCTGCTGGCAGGGTGCCGGTTTCCAGGTAGGCGATGTAGGGCTTGGTCCAGTCGTCTGGCTCGGTGATGAGTGCGACCAAGGTTGCCTCTGGTTGGAGTGGGACTCCGATGTCGATCTCCCTCGGGGGAGAGACTGATGGTTTGGAGATTGTGTCGAGGAACACGCCGGCGGGTGGTGCGAGTCGAGCCGACCCGATGCGAGAGAGGGCGTCGGCCTCCTCGTTTTTTCTCCTGTCGATCCACTCGACAGAGTAGCCGGTGAAGTGGCCGCCCAACTTGTCCACCTCTTGGCGGTACGCCGCCATGGTAGGGGAGATGGCGTCGCAGGTGCCGGCGACTTGCCCCGCGACGAGGTCGGAATCTCCGTAGCATCGAAGGCGATTGACGTTCATCTCCTTGGCGGCTCGCATGCCATGGAGTAGGGCCTCGTATTCAGCCATGTTGTTGGTGCAGGGCGTGAATTCGAGGCGGAGGATGTAGCGGAGCTTGTCGCCCTTTGGTGAAGTTAACACTATTCCCGCTCCTGCACCGTCCGCGTTCTTGGATCCGTCGAAGTGCAGGCTCCAGTAATGGAGGTATGGCAGCTTCTCTGGCTGCTGGGCCTCCTCCCAGTCGGCGATGAAGTCTGTCAGTGCCTGCGACTTAATCGCCCTTCGTGGCTCGTATTTAATGTTGTGGACGCCGATCTCGACGGCCCACTTGGCGACCCGTCCGGTCGCCTCGCGGTTGCGGATGATGTCTTGCAGTGGCGCTGAGGAGACGACCGTGACCGGGTGCTCCTGGAAGTAGTGCGGCAGGCGCCGCTGAGCTCTGAAGACCGCGTATACTAGCTTTTGGTACTGTGGGTACCGCTGGCGCGACTCGGTGAGGACCTCGCTGATGTAGTACACCGGACGCTGGACCGGGCGCTCCTTTCCTTCCTCTGGTCGTTCGACGACCATCACACAGCGCTGACGACGCGCTCGGACGCCGCGACGTAAACCAGCATTGGTTCTTTGTCGGCGGGGGCGGCGAGTAGTGTGTGCGGCCAGCAGCACTTTTTTGAGGTCGCGGAGCGCGTTGTCCGCCTCCTTGTCCCACTGGAAGGTGGGGTTCTTGCGCGTCAGGCGGTATAGGGGCATCGCCTTTTCGCCCAGGCAGGGATGAAGCGACTGAGAGCCGCTACTCGCCCGGCCAGCTTCTGGACGTCACGCAGGCACTCGGGTTTGCCGAGCCGGGCGATCGTGTCGATCTTTGTTGGGTTCGCCTCTATCCCTCGTTTGGATACGACGTACCCCAGTAGTTGTCCGGCGGGTACACCGAAGGTGCACTTGCCTGGGTTGAGCTTTATCTTGTACCTTCGCAGATTGGCGAAGGTTTCCGCCAGGTCGGCGAGTAGGTCTCCTTGGCGAGCGGATTTCACGACCACGTCCTCGATGTAGACGTGGATGTTGCGGCCGATTTGGCTCGCGAGGCATTCTTGCATGCACCGCTGGTAGGTTGCCCCGGCGTTCTTGAGGCCGAAGGTCATGGCGGTGTAGCAGAAGGCTCCGAATGGCGTGATGAACGCCGTCTTCTCCTCGTCTTCGACAGCCATTTTGATCTGGTTGTACCCGGAGTAGGCGTCGAGGAAACATAGCGACTCCGAACCCGCGGTTGAATCGATTTTCTGATCGATCCGCAGGAGGACGAACTGCTCCTTTGGGCAGGCGCTGTTCAGGTTTGTGTAGTCGATACACATTCTCCAGGTCCCGTTTTTCTTCTCGACCAGGACTGGGTTTGCCAGCCACTTGGAGTATTTGATTGGCCGGATGAAGCCGACAGCGAGTAGGCGCTGCACTTCCTCGGCGATTGCTCGACGGCATTCTTCATTGAAGGGCCGTAGCGACTGCTTGACAGGTCGCACTTTGGGGTCGGCGTTTAGTTTGTGCTCAGCGAGCTCCCTAGGGACACCAGGCATGTCGGAGGGTTTCCATGCGAAGATGTCCCTATTCTCACGAAGGAACTCGATGAGCGCGCCTTCCTATGCTGGGCTCATGCCTGTCCCGATCGTCACCGTCTGGCTGGGGTCGCCTGGGACCAGCTCGACGGTGCGGGTGTGCGTCGTGGCCTCAAAGGTTGAGGTGTTTGCGCCCTCTGAGTTGGGCTTCTTGAGTATTGTGGGGTCGTCACTGTTGACCCCGCTCGCGTATTTGGCGACCTCGTCGGCGTGATTAGTTTCTGCCGAGATGACGGCGTCGGCGAGTTCGGCTCCTTTGGCCTCGCATTCGGCGGCCATGTCGGGGTCGCCGTTGATGGTGATGACGCCGCACGGCCCGGGGAGCTTCATTGCGTTGTACGCGTAGTGGGGCGCTGCCATGAATTTAGCAAACGCCTGGCGCCCCAGGACGCAGTGGTAAGGGCTGTCGAAGGGCACCAGCTCGAAGACGATCCGCTCGGTGCGGAAGTTTGCCGGACTACCGAAAGTGACTGGCAGCGTGACTTTGCCGATCGGATACGCCTTCCGACCGGGGACGATGCCGTGGAACGTGGTGTGGGTTGTCTCGATCATCGACTGCGGGAGCCGCAGCCGCCTGAAGGTGTCGAGGTAGAGGATGTTGATGGAGCTGCCGCCGTCCATTAGTGTCTTGGGGAGCCAGTAGTCGCCAACCTTGGGCTTGACCACCAGGCGACTCGTCCTGGGTACTCGATGCGTGGCGAGTGGTCTTGCCGGCTCCAGGTGATGGGCTGTTCCGACCAGTTCAGGAACTGGGGGACGTCTATTTGGGCCACCGCATTGACGGCGACAGCATGGGCGATGACCTTCTTCTCGCGCTTCGTGTTGAAGCCTGTGAAGGTGTGGAACGAGCCGGCTACTTTGCCGAATTTTCCGCCATTTGGCGGGTCGTTGTCGGTGTCCTCCCCCGCGCGTGCCGTGCCTTCTCGATTTCCTTGAGGGTGTGGCAGTCGGCGGTGGTGTGCGTTGCGGGCTTCCCTTCTCTGCTGTGGAAGGCACATGGTTGGTTAAGGAGGGCCGCAGGATCGAACCTTGGCTTGTTCTTGTAATTGCCGCCATCGCGCCATTGCCCTCCATCGCGGCGGTAGCTCTTGGGCTCGCGCTGTGCGTGCCCAGCGTTGGCGACGAAGTCGACTCGCCCGTCGTTATGGCGCTTGCCAGTGAGGCGGGTGCCGCTGTAGCGTAGGTCGGTTCGGCTTCCGCTGTCGTTGCCGCCCGTGCGGCGTTGCCCTCCTGATTCGTCGTCGGTTTCCTGGTTTGGATCCTCCTCGGCGCACCGTTTGGCGATCTCGAGGAGGTCGGGGATGTTGTCGAGTGTGCGGGAGTGTCGCTTGAGCTTGGCGACTAGAGGCTCGTAGCGGCACGAGGTCTTGAAGCAATGGATCGCGGTGTCCGGGTGGATGCCGACCGCGTTGTACCAGAGCTCTTGCCACCGTTGGACCCAGTTGCGGGTCGACTCGCGGGGTCCCTGGACGCATCGTTCCAGGTCCTCGATGGTGGTGGCGCGGGTGTAGAGCACTCGAAGTGCCTGACGAAGGCGTCGCGCATTTCCTCCCAGGAGTCGATACTTTCCTGGGGGAGCGTGTTGATCCACTGCCTGCACGTCCCCTCCATCATCAGTGGGAGGTAACGGGCGGCGAGTAGGTTAGTGTGACCCGCGATCCCCATTGCCATGAGGTATGTGTCGAGCCAGACTGCGGGGTCGTACGAGGAGTCGTATTTTTCTATCTCCTTTGGCGCCTTGAAGTTTGGCGGGTACTTCTCGCCTCGGATCATTGGTCCGAAGCACTTAGGCCCAAGTCGACTGAGCGACCCCATAGGCTCGCCATCGCGGCGATTAGTTAGGGTGTGCCGCAAGTCGTCGGGCTGGCGTGCACGCCAGTTTTGGTTGTTGATGATGTGAGTGCGGGCGTCGATGGGTTGTCCGTTAGCGGCGACGAAGTTGGTCGCCGGCCTGGGATCGTTGGTGGAGAGTGCCGCGTTCGCAGGTCGGTGTTGGAGCTGCAGTGGCTCTGGTGGCGGGCAATTGAGGGTGTTTGCCGCCGCTGGGCGGCCGCTTGAGGCCGCTCTGCTTCCCGAGGAACGCGAGTATACTCGACCTTGCGAGTCGGCGCCTGCTTTTTGCTGCTCCACGGCCTTCGCAAGCAGGGCCATGACGTACTGGATCTGTAAGGCGCCGTCGCCAGTGGCCGTGATGCTATCGGCTGCTGCTCGGCCTGCCACGAGGTTGTCCATTGGGGTGGAGAACAGTGGGAGGCCGTTTGCGTCTCGCTCCCGTGAGGAGACAACTATCCGCGGTTGGTCCCTGGGAGGGGTGCGGTTGGGTGGTGGTGGGGCACCCATCGCCGTTGATCCTGGCGGGGCCGGGCGCTTCCTCCTGGTGGCGCGTTCTCGCAGATCGCGCGCTCGGCTATGCGGGCCGGGTCGTTTTCGTCGTCGAAGTTCAGGGCACGCCCTTGAACGGTGGGGTTCAAGCGTGACCTGATCCGCTGCTGGTGGTAGCGTGACAGCTCCTGCGCCGTCACCTGCTCGAGGCGAAATTTTTCGCGCTCGGCCTGCTCTTTGCGTACCGCCTCCGCCAGTTTCAAGCGGAGTTCCTCGACCTCCGTTGCCGTGGCGTTAGGAGGGATTGGGGTGGAGAAAGGATCCTCCGGTGGATCGGTGCCGGTGGCCATGTAAGCCGCGGCGTGGCGACTAGCACCGTCGCGGAGGTCGGCGGAGTTCTCCGACCCGGAGTCGAATTCGAAGATCCCTAGGATGGAGGGGTCCTCGAAGTCTCCTGCGTTGGAGACCTGGGCGATGGAGCCCGCGGTGATGGATCCGGCGAGTGACGCCGGGGTCGCCGAGTCGGCGTCATCGGTGAGGGCCGCATCTTCTGCGGCCGCTGAGTTCCCGGCCACGTTGCTGTGGGCCGAGTTGTACTCGGAGGCGAGGCGGTGGATCGTGCGAACCTGGCTCTCGGAGAGCCGATCGCGTGGCGGCGACTCGCGGATGCGAGCCGAGTCCTCCGAGACGATGACGTCGGTGAGGCCGACGAAGAGGCTGATCGTGCCGATTGGCAGGATTACGCTGTGCGTGACGGGTCGCGCCGCCGGGACGTAGCTACTCGGCAAGATCTGGAGCATCTCGCCGATCGCTATCATGCGGCCGGTGGCGACCATCTCGTTGATGGGCAGATTGGATCTCGCCGCAGAACACCGGCCAGACCGGCCAGGCCCCACGGTGGGCGCCACTGTCGTGGGAATGGTCACGGGAGATGCTGCAATCGGCAGCGAGTAGTAGAACGAGGGGCAAGGGCGGCCAGCCATCTGCGGTGCGAGATGAGGGCAAAGACACAGGGTTTTACCCAGGTTCGGCCCCCGGAGGGTAAAGACCTACTCCTGCTAGATTGTATTATGGAGGTGTTTACAATGGGCGAGCTCGGCGGCTAGGCGGCGAGTCGCTTGGGTGTATGAGGGAACGTGTCTCTACTCACCCCATAGGGAGGTTTATATAGGCTCACCTCCCCTAGGGTTTACATATCTCAACCGATTGGGGTACATCTTCGGTAATCGTTTAACCTAGTCCGACTGGGCCTATCTACTCGCCTGGGCCTTCAGCTTCCAGTCGCTTGGTACCTTGCCGGGCCTTGATCCACTCGCCGTTCTGCAGGCCCACTCGCCAGCCCTTGGGCCAGTTCGGAAACGTCCTGCTGAGTATACCCCAGTAGGCGTATCCCATCATAGGGCGATTTACCGTGACCTTCCGACCTGATACATGTTGGAAAGATATGACCATAAACTCGTCCTTTTCTTGTTTTATGGCCGTTTTCATGAGCTATTTCCCACAGTTTTTATGGTTCTAGGGCTATTTAAAGCAACCTTAAGACCCGGTACATGTTTTGAGAGTTATGCCTAAAAACTCGTCGTTTTCGTGTTTTTATGGTCATTTTCATGAGTTATTGCCCACAGTTTTTGGCTTCATCCGGATTTGCATGTCTCGAAAGAACCCTGACATGTTTGAGAGTTATGACGAAACTCGCCGTTCTCGAGTTTTATGGCCGTTTTCATGAGCTATTGCCCACAGTTTTGGGGTTCTAGGGCGATTTTCAACGACTTTAAGACCCGATACATGGTTGAGAGTTAAGCCTAAAAACTCGTCTTTTTTCGTGTTTATGGCCATTTTTATGAGTTTGCCCACGGTTTTTTGGTTCCAATTGGATTTGCAAGGCATGTAACCCGTTACATTTTTGAGAGATATGACCAGAAACTCGCCGTTCTCGCGTTTTATGGCCGTTTTCATGAGCTATTGCCCACAGTTTAGGGGTTCTAGTGCGATTTACACTGACCTTCCGACCTGATACATGTTGGGAAAGATATGACCAGAAACTCGTCGTTTTCCGCGTTTTATGGCCATTTTCATGACCTATTGCCCATAATTTTATGGTTCTAGGGCTATTTAAAGCAACCTTTAGACCCGATACATGTTTGAGAGTTATGCCTATAAACTCGTCGTTTTCGTGTTTATGGTCATTTTCATGAGTTATTGCCCACAGTTTTTGGGTTTCAGCCGGATTTGCATGTCTCGAAAGAACCGTGACATGTTTGAGAGATATGACCAGAAACTCGCCGTTCTCTCCACGCGTTTTTATGGCCGTTTTCATGAGCTAGCCCACAGTTTAGGGGTTCTAGGGCGATTTATAGTGACCTTCCGACCTGATACATGTTGGAAAGATATGACCAGAAACTCGTCGTTTCTTGTTTTATGGCCGTTTTCATGAGCTATTGCCCATAGTTTATTGGTTCTAGGGCTATTTAAAGCAACCTTTAGACCCGATACATGTTGAGAGTTATGCCTAAAAACTCGTCGTTGTCGTGTTTTATGGTCATTTTCATGTGTTATTGCCCACAGTTTTTGGGTTCAGCCGGATTTGCATGTCTCGAAAGAACCGTGACATTTTTGAGAGATATGACCAGAAACTCGCCGTTCTCGCATTTTATGGCCGTTTTCATGAGCTATAGCCCACAGTTTAGGGGTTCTAGGGCGATTTACCGTGACCTTCACCTGATACATTTTGGAAAGATATGACCATAAACTCGTCGTTTTCTTGTGTTATGGCCGTTTTCATGAGCTATTGCCCACAGTTTTATGGTTCTAGGGATATTTAAAGAAACCTTAGACCCGGTACATGTTTGAGAGTTATGCCTAAAAACTCGTCGTTTTCGTGTTTTATGGTCATTTTCATGAGTTATTGCCCACAGTTTTTGGGTTCATCATCCGGATTTGCATGTCTCGAAAGAACCCTGACATGTTTGAGAGTTATGACCAGAAACTCGCCGTTCTCGCGTTTTATGGCCGTTCATGAGCTATTGCCCACAGTTTTAGGGTTCTAGGGCGATTAATCGACTTTAAGACCAGATACATGTTTGAGAGTTATGCCTAAAAACTCGTCTTTTTCCGTGTTTATGGCCATTTTTATGGAGTTATTGCCCACGTTTTTGGTTCCAATTGGATTTGCAAGCCATGTAAGACCCGTTACATTTTTGAGAGATATGACCAGAAACTCGCCGTTCTCGC
>CAJUWN010001630.1:0-44274 GCA_910589765.1 Avena atlantica | reverse complement strand
TCTCGCGTTTTATGGCCGTTTCATGAGCTATTGCCCACAGTTTAGGGGTTCTTAGGGCGATTTACAGTGACCTTCCGACCTGATACATGTTGGAAAGATATGACCAGAAACTCGTCGTTTTCGCGTTTTATTGGCCGTTTTCATGAGCTATTGCCATAGTTTTATGGTTCTAGGGCTATTTAAAGCAACCTTTAGACCTGATACATGTTTGAGATTATGCCTAAAAACTCGTCGTTTTCGTGTTTTATGGTCATTTTCATGAGTTATTGCCCACAGTTTTTGGGGTTTAGCCGGATTTGCATGTCTCGAAAGAACCCTGACATGTTTGAGAGATATGACCAGAAACTCGTCGTTCTCGCGTTTTATGGCCGTTTTCATGAGCTATTTCCACAGTTTTGGGTTCTAGGGCGATTTTCAACTACTTTAAGACCCGATACATGTTTGAGAGTTATGCCTAAAAACTCGTCTTTTTCGTGTTTATGGCCATTTTTATGAGTTATTGCCCACGGTTTTTGGTTCCAATTGGATTTGCAAGGCATTAAAGACCCGTTACATTTTGAGAGATATGACAGAACTCGCATTTCTCGCGTTTTATGGCCGTTTTCATGAGCTATTGCCCACAGTTTAGGGGTTCTAGGGCGATTTACAGTGACCTTCCGACCTGATACATGTTGAAAGATATGACCAGAAACTCGTCGTTTTCGCGTTTTATGGCCGTTTTCATGAGCTATTGCCCATAGTTTTATGGTTCTAGGGCTATTTAAAGCAACCTTATAGACCTGATACATGTTTGAGAGTTATGCCTAAAAACTCGTCGTTTTCGTGTTTTATGGTCATTTTCATGAGTTATTGCCCACAGTTTTTGGGTTCAGCCGGATTTGCATGTCTCGAAAGAACCCTGACATGTTTGAGAGATATGACCAGAAACTCGCCGTTCTCGCGTTTTATGGCCGTTTTCATGAGCTATTTCCACAGTTTTGGGGTTCTAGGGCGATTTTCAACTACTTTAAGACCGATACATGTTTGAGAGTTATGCCAAACTCGTCTTTTTCGTGTTTATGGCCATTTTTATGAGTTATTGCCCACGGTTTTTGGTTCAATTGGATTTGCAAGGCATGTAAGACCCGTTACATTTTTGAGAGATATGACAGAAACTCGCATTTCTCGCGTTTTATGGCCGTTTTCATGAGCTATTGCCCACAGTTTAGGGGTTCTAGGGCGATTTACAGTGACCTTCCGACCTGATACATGTTTGGAAGATATGACCAGAAACTCGTCGTTTTCGCGTTTTATGGCCGTTTTCATGAGCTATGCCCATAGTTTTATGGTTCTAGGGCTATTTAAAGCAACCTTTAGACCTGATACATGTTTGAGAGTTATGCCTAAAAACTCGTCGTTTTCGTGTTTTATGGTCATTTTCATGAGTTATTGCCCACAGTTTTTGGGTTTTAGCCGGATTTGCATGTCTCGAAAGAACCCTGACATGTTTGAGAGATATGACCAGAAACTCGTCGTTCTCGCGTTTTATGGCCGTTTTCATGAGCTATTGCCCACAGTTTAGGGGTTCTAGGGCGATTTACAATGACCTTCCGACATGATACATGTTGGAAAGATATGACCAGAAACTCGTCTTTCGCGTTTTATGGCCGTTTTCATGAGCTATTGCCCATTGTTTTATGGTTCTAGGGCTATTTAAAGCAACCTTTAGACCCGATACATGTTTGAGAGTTATGCCTAAAAACTCGTCGTTTTCGTGTTTTATGGTCATTTTCATGTGTTATTGCCCACAGTTTTTGTTTCAGCCGGATTTGCATGTCTCGAAAGAACCGTGACATTTTTGAGAGATATGACCAGAAACTCGCCGTTCTCGCGTTTTATGGCCGTTTTCATGAGCTATAGCCCACAGTTTAGGGGTTCTAGGGCGATTTACCGTGACCTTCCGACCTGATACATGTTGGAAAGATATGACCATAAACTCGTCGTTTCTTGTTTTATGGCCGTTTTCATGAGCTATTGCCCACAGTTTTATGGTTCTAGGGCTATTTAAAGCAACCTTAAGACCCGTACATGTTTGAGAGTTATGGCTAAAAACTCGTCGTTTTCGTGTTTTATGGTCATTTTCATGAGTTATTGCCACAGTTTTTGGGTTCATCCGGATTTGCATGTCTCGAAAGAACCCTGACATGTTTGAGAGTTAGACCAGAAACTCGCCGTTCTCGAGTTTTATGGCCGTTTTCATGAGCTATTTCCCACAGTTTTGGGGTTCTAGGGCGATTTTCAACTACTTTAAGACCCGATACATGTTTGAGAGTTATGCCTAAAAACTCGTCTTTTTGTGTTTATGGCCATTTTTATGAGTTATTGCCACGGTTTTTGGTTCAATTGGATTTGCAAGGCATGTAAGACCCGTTACATTTTGAGAGATATGACCAGAAACTCGCATTTCTCGCGTTTTATGGCCGTTTTCATGAGCTATTGCCCACAGTTTAGGGGTTCTAGGGCGATTTACAGTGACCTTCCGACCTGATACATGTTGGAAAGATATGACCAGAAACTCGTCGTTTTCGCGTTTTATGGCCGTTTTCATGAGCTATTGCCCATAGTTTTATGGTTCTAGGGCTATTTAAGCAACCTTTAGACCTGATACATGTTGAGAGTTATGCCTAAAAACTCGTCGTTTTCGTGTTTTATGGTCATTTTCATGAGTTATTGCCCACAGTTTTTTGGGTTTTAGCCGGATTTGCATGTCTCGAAAGAACCCTGACATGTTTGAGAGATATGACCAGAAACTCGTCGTTCTCGCGTTTTATGGCCGTTTTCATGAGCTATTGCCACAGTTTGGGTTCTAGGGCGATTTACAGTGACCTTCCGACCTGATACATGTTGGAAAGATATGACCAAAACTCGTCGTTTTCGCGTTTTATGGCCGTTTTCATGAGCTTATTGCCCATAGTTTTATGGTTCTAGGGCTATTTAAAGCAACCTTTAGACCCGATACATGTTTGAGAGTTATGCCTAAAAACTCGTCGTTTTCGTGTTTTATGGTCATTTTCATGTGTTATTGCCCACAGTTTTGGGTTTCAGCCGGATTTGCATGTCTCGAAAGAACCGTGACATTTTGAGAGATATGACCAGAAACTCGCCGTTCTCGCGTTTTATGGCCGTTTTCATGAGCTATAGCCCACAGTTTAGGGGTTCTAGGGCGATTTACCGTGACCTTCCGACCTGATACATGTTGGAAAGATATGACCATAAACTCGTCGTTTTCTTGTTTTATGGCCGTTTTCATGAGCTATTGCCCACAGTTTTATGGTTCTAGGGCTATTTAAAGCAACCTTAAGACCCGGTACATGTTTGAGAGTTATGCCTAAAAACTCGTCGTTTTCGTGTTTTATGGTCATTTTCATGAGTTATTGCCCACAGTTTTTGGGTTCATCCGGATTTGCATGTCTCGAAAGAACCCTGACATGTTTGAGAGTTATGACCAGAAACTCGCCGTTCTCGCGTTTTATGGCCGTTTTCATGAGCTATTGCCCACAGTTTGGGGTTCTAGGGCGATTTTCAACTACTTTAAGACCCGATACATGTTTGAGAGTTATGCCTAAAAACTCGTCTTTTTCGTGTTTATGGCCATTTTTATGAGTTATTGCCCACGGTTTTTGGTTCCAATTGGATTTGCAAGGCATGTAAGACCCGTTACATTTTTGAGAGATATGACCAGAAACTCGCATTTCTCGCGTTTTATGGCCGTTTTCATGAGCTATTGCCCACAGTTTAGGGGTTCTAGGGCGATTTACAGTGACCTTCCGACCTGATACATGTTGGAAAGATATGACCAGAAACTCGTCGTTTTCGCGTTTTATGGCCGTTTTCATGAGCTATTGCCCATAGTTTTATGGTTCTAGGGCTATTTAAAGCAACCTTTAGACCTGATACATGTTTGAGAGTTATGCCTAAAAACTCGTCGTTTTCGTGTTTTATGGTCATTTTCATGAGTTATTGCCCACAGTTTTTTGGTTTTTAGCCGGATTTGCATGTCTCGAAAGAACCCTGACATGTTTGAGAGATATGACCAGAAACTCGTCGTTCTCGCGTTTTATGGCCGTTTTCATGAGCTATTGCCCACAGTTTAGGGTTCTAGGGCGATTTACAGTGACCTTCCGACCTGATACATGTTGGAAAGATATGACCAGAAACTCGTCGTTTTCGCGTTTTATGGCCGTTTTCATGAGCTATTGCCCATAGTTTTATGGTTCTAGGGCTATTTAAAGCAACCTTTAGACCCGATACATGTTTGAGAGTTATGCCTAAAAACTCGTCGTTTTCGTGTTTTATGGTCATTTTCATGTGTTATTGCCCACAGTTTTTGGGTTTCAGCCGGATTTGCATGTCTCGAAAGAACCGTGACATTTTTGAGAGATATGACCAGAAACTCGCCGTTCTCGCGTTTTATGGCCGTTTTCATGAGCTATAGCCCACAGTTTAGGGGTTCTAGGGCGATTTACCGTGACCTTCCGACCTGATACATGTTGGAAAGATATGACCATAAACTCGTCGTTTTCTTGTTTTATGGCCGTTTTCATGAGCTATTGCCCACAGTTTTATGGTTCTAGGGCTATTTAAAGCAACCTTAAGACCCGGTACATGTTTGAGAGTTATGCCTAAAACTCGTCGTTTTCGTGTTTTATGGTCATTTTCATGAGTTATTGCCCACAGTTTTTGGGTTCATCCGGATTTGCATGTCTCGAAAGAACCCTGACATGTTTGAGAGTTATGACCAGAAACTCGCCGTTCTCGAGTTTTATGGCCGTTTTCATGAGCTATTGCCCACAGTTTTGGGGTTCTAGGGCGATTTTCAACTACTTTAAGACCCGATACATGTTTGAGAGTTATGCCTAAAAACTCGTCTTTTTCGTGTTTATGGCCATTTTTATGAGTTATTGCCCACGGTTTTTGGTTCCAATTGGATTTGCAAGGCATGTAAGACCCGTTACATTTTTGAGAGATATGACCAGAAACTCGCATTTCTCGCGTTTTATGGCCGTTTTCATGAGCTATTGCCCACAGTTTAGGGGTTCTAGGGCGATTTACAGTGACCTTCCGACCTGATACATGTTGGAAAGATATGACCAGAAACTCGTCGTTTTCGCGTTTTATGGCCGTTTTCATGAGCTATTGCCCATAGTTTTATGGTTCTAGGGCTATTTAAAGCAACCTTTAGACCTGATACATGTTTGAGAGTTATGCCTAAAACTCGTCGTTTTCGTGTTTTATGGTCATTTTCATGAGTTATTGCCCACAGTTTTTTGGGTTTAGCCGGATTTGCATGTCTCGAAAGAACCCTGACATGTTTGAGAGATATGACCAGAAACTCGTCGTTCTCGCGTTTTATGGCCGTTTTCATGAGCTATTGCCCACAGTTTAGGGGTTCTAGGGCGATTTACAATGACCTTCCGACCTGATACATGTTGGAAAGATATGACCAGAAACTCGTCGTTTTCGCGTTTTATGGCCGTTTTCATGAGCTATTGCCCATAGTTTATGGTTCTAGGGCTATTTAAAGCAACCTTTAGACCCGATACATGTTTGAGAGTTATGCCTAAAAACTCGTCGTTTTCGTGTTTTATGGTCATTTTCATGAGTTATTGCCCACAGTTTTTGGGTTTCAGCCGGATTTGCATGTCTCGAAAGAACCGTGACATTTTTGAGAGATATGACCAGAAACTCGCCGTTCTCGCGTTTTATGGCCGTTTTCATGAGCTATAGCCCACAGTTTAGGGGTTCTAGGGCGATTTACCGTGACCTTCCGACCTGATACATGTTGGAAAGATATGACCATAAACTCGTCGTTTTCTTGTTTTATGGCCGTTTTCATGAGCTATTGCCCACAGTTTTATGGTTCTAGGGCTATTTAAAGCAACCTTAAGACCAGGTACATGTTTGAGAGTTATGCCTAAAAACTCGTCGTTTTTCGTGTTTTATGGTCATTTTCATGAGTTATTGCCCACATTTTTTGGGTTCATCCGGATTTGCATGTCTCGAAAGAACCCTGACATGTTTGAGAGTTATGACCAGAAACTCGCCGTTCTCGCGAGTTTTATGGCCGTTTTCATGAGCTATTGCCCACAGTTTTGGGGTTCTAGGGCGATTTTCAACAACTTTAGACCCGATACATGTTTGAGAGTTATGCCTAAAAACTCGTCTTTTTCGTGTTTTATGGCCATTTTATGAGTTATTGCCCACGTTTTTGGTTCCAATTGGATTTGCAAGGCATGAAAGACCCGTTACATTTTTGAGAGATATGACCAGAAACTCGCATTCTCGCGTTTTATGGCCGTTTTCATGAGCTATTGCCCACAGTTTAGGGGTTCTAGGGCGATTACAGTGACCTTCCGACCTGATACATGTTGGAAAGATATGACCAGAAACTCGTCGTTTTCGCGTTTTATGGCCGTTTTCATGAGCTATTGCCCATAGTTTTATGGTTCTAGGGCTATTTAAAGCAACCTTTAGACCCGATACATGTTTGAGAGTTATGCCTAAAAACTCGTCGTTTTCGTGTTTTATGGTCATTTTCATGAGTTATTGCCCACAGTTTTTTGGGTTTTAGCCGGATTTGCATGTCTCGAAAGAACCCTGACATGTTTGAGAGATATGACCAGAAACTCGTCGTTCTCGCGTTTTATGGCCGTTTTCATGAGCTATTGCCCACAGTTTTGGGGTTCTAGGGCGATTTTCAACTACTTTAAGACCCGATACATGTTTGAGAGTTATGCCTAAAAACTCGTCTTTTTCGTGTTTATGGCCATTTTTATGAGTTATTGCCCACGGTTTTTGGTTCCAATTGGATTTGCAAGGCATGTAAGACCCGTTACATTTTTGAGAGATATGACCAGAAACTCGCATTTCTCGCGTTTTATGGCCGTTTTCATGAGCTATTGCCCACAGTTTAGGGGTTCTAGGGCGATTTACAGTGACCTTCCGACCTGATACATGTTGGAAAGATATGACCAGAAACTCGTCGTTTTCGCGTTTTATGGCCGTTTTCATGAGCTATTGCCCATAGTTTTATGGTTCTAGGGCTATTTAAAGCAACCTTTAGACCTGATACATGTTTGAGAGTTATGCCTAAAAACTCGTCGTTTTCGTGTTTTATGGTCATTTTCATGAGTTATTGCCCACAGTTTTTTGGGTTTCAGCCGGATTTGCATGTCTCGAAAGAACCCGTGACATGTTTGAGAGATATGACCAGAAACTCGTCGTTCTCGCGTTTTATGGCCGTTTTCATGAGCTATTGCCCACAGTTTAGGGGTTCTAGGGCGATTTACAGTGACCTTCCGACCTGATACATGTTGGAAAGATATGACCAGAAACTCGTCGTTTTCGCGTTTTATGGCCGTTTTCATGAGCTATTGCCCATAGTTTTATGGTTCTAGGGCTATTTAAAGCAACCTTTAGACCCGATACATGTTTGAGAGTTATGCCTAAAAACTCGTCGTTTTCGTGTTTTATGGTCATTTTCATGAGTTATTGCCCACAGTTTTTTGGGTTTCAGCCGGATTTGCATGTCTCGAAAGAACCGTGACATTTTTGAGAGATATGACCAGAAACTCGCCGTTCTCGCGTTTTATGGCCGTTTTCATGAGCTATAGCCCACAGTTTAGGGGTTCTAGGGCGATTTACAGTGACCTTCCGACCTGATACATGTTGGAAAGATATGACCATAAACTCGTCGTTTTCTTGTTTTATGGCCGTTTTCATGAGCTATTGCCCACAGTTTTATGGTTCTAGGGCTATTTAAAGCAACCTTAAGACCCGGTACATGTTTGAGAGTTATGCCTAAAAACTCGTCGTTTTCGTGTTTTATGGTCATTTTCATGAGTTATTGCCCACAGTTTTTGGGTTCATCCGGATTTGCATGTCTCGAAAGAACCCTGACATGTTTGAGAGTTATGACCAGAAACTCGCCGTTCTCGCGTTTTATGGCCGTTTTCATGAGCTATTGCCCACAGTTTTGGGGTTCTAGGGCGATTTTCAACGACTTTAAGACCCGATACATGTTTGAGAGTTATGCCTAAAAACTCGTCTTTTTCGTGTTTATGGCCATTTTTATGAGTTATTGCCCACGGTTTTTGGTTCCAATTGGATTTGCAAGGCATGTAAGACCCGTTACATTTTTGAGAGATATGACCAGAAACTCGCATTTCTCGCGTTTTATGGCCGTTTTCATGAGCTATTGCCCACAGTTTAGGGGTTCTAGGGCGATTTACAGTGACCTTCCGACCTGATACATGTTGGAAAGATATGACCAGAAACTCGTCGTTTTCGCGTTTTATGGCCGTTTTCATGAGCTATTGCCCATAGTTTTATGGTTCTAGGGCTATTTAAAGCAACCTTTAGACCTGATACATGTTTGAGAGTTATGCCTAAAAACTCGTCGTTTTCGTGTTTTATGGTCATTTTCATGAGTTATTGCCCACAGTTTTTTGGGTTTTAGCCGGATTTGCATGTCTCGAAAGAACCCTGACATGTTTGAGAGATATGACCAGAAACTCGTCGTTCTCGCGTTTTATGGCCGTTTTCATGAGCTATTGCCCACAGTTTAGGGGTTCTAGGGCGATTTACAGTGACCTTCCGACCTGATACATGTTGGAAAGATATGACCAGAAACTCGTCGTTTTCGCGTTTTATGGCCGTTTTCATGAGCTATTGCCCATAGTTTTATGGTTCTAGGGCTATTTAAAGCAACCTTTAGACCCGATACATGTTTGAGAGTTATGCCTAAAAACTCGTCGTTTTCGTGTTTTATGGTCATTTTCATGTGTTATTGCCCACAGTTTTTGGGTTTCAGCCGGATTTGCATGTCTCGAAAGAACCGTGACATTTTTGAGAGATATGACCAGAAACTCGCCGTTCTCGCGTTTTATGGCCGTTTTCATGAGCTATAGCCCACAGTTTAGGGGTTCTAGGGCGATTTACCGTGACCTTCCGACCTGATACATGTTGGAAAGATATGACCATAAACTCGTCGTTTTCTTGTTTTATGGCCGTTTTCATGAGCTATTGCCCACAGTTTTATGGTTCTAGGGCTATTTAAAGCAACCTTAAGACCCGGTACATGTTTGAGAGTTATGCCTAAAAACTCGTCGTTTTCGTGTTTTATGGTCATTTTCATGAGTTATTGCCCACAGTTTTTGGGTTCATCCGGATTTGCATGTCTCGAAAGAACCCTGACATGTTTGAGAGTTATGACCAGAAACTCGCCGTTCTCGAGTTTTATGGCCGTTTTCATGAGCTATTGCCCACAGTTTTGGGGTTCTAGGGCGATTTTCAACGACTTTAAGACCCGATACATGTTTGAGAGTTATGCCTAAAAACTCGTCTTTTTCGTGTTTATGGCCATTTTTATGAGTTATTGCCCACGGTTTTTGGTTCCAATTGGATTTGCAAGGCATGTAAGACCCGTTACATTTTTGAGAGATATGACCAGAAACTCGCATTTCTCGCGTTTTATGGCCGTTTTCATGAGCTATTGCCCACAGTTTAGGGGTTCTAGGGCGATTTACAGTGACCTTCCGACCTGATACATGTTGGAAAGATATGACCAGAAACTCGTCGTTTTCGCGTTTTATGGCCGTTTTCATGAGCTATTGCCCATAGTTTTATGGTTCTAGGGCTATTTAAAGCAACCTTTAGACCTGATACATGTTTGAGAGTTATGCCTAAAAACTCGTCGTTTTCGTGTTTTATGGTCATTTTCATGAGTTATTGCCCACAGTTTTTTGGGTTTAGCCGGATTTGCATGTCTCGAAAGAACCCTGACATGTTTGAGAGATATGACCAGAAACTCGTCGTTCTCGCGTTTTATGGCCGTTTTCATGAGCTATTGCCCACAGTTTAGGGGTTCTAGGGCGATTTACAGTGACCTTCCGACCTGATACATGTTGGAAAGATATGACCAGAAACTCGTCGTTTTCGCGTTTTATGGCCGTTTTCATGAGCTATTGCCCATAGTTTTATGGTTCTAGGGCTATTTAAAGCAACCTTTAGACCCGATACATGTTTGAGAGTTATGCCTAAAAACTCGTCGTTTTCGTGTTTTATGGTCATTTTCATGTGTTATTGCCCACAGTTTTTGGGTTTCAGCCGGATTTGCATGTCTCGAAAGAACCGTGACATTTTTGAGAGATATGACCAGAAACTCGCCGTTCTCGCGTTTTATGGCCGTTTTCATGAGCTATAGCCCACAGTTTAGGGGTTCTAGGGCGATTTACCGTGACCTTCCGACCTGATACATGTTGGAAAGATATGACCATAAACTCGTCGTTTTCTTGTTTTATGGCCGTTTTCATGAGCTATTGCCCACAGTTTTATGGTTCTAGGGCTATTTAAAGCAACCTTAAGACCCGGTACATGTTTGAGAGTTATGCCTAAAAACTCGTCGTTTTCGTGTTTTATGGTCATTTTCATGAGTTATTGCCCACAGTTTTTGGGTTCATCCGGATTTGCATGTCTCGAAAGAACCCTGACATGTTTGAGAGTTATGACCAGAAACTCGCCGTTCTCGAGTTTTATGGCCGTTTTCATGAGCTATTGCCCACAGTTTTGGGGTTCTAGGGCGATTTTCAACGACTTTAAGACCCGATACATGTTTGAGAGTTATGCCTAAAAACTCGTCTTTTTCGTGTTTATGGCCATTTTTATGAGTTATTGCCCACGGTTTTTGGTTCCAATTGGATTTGCAAGGCATGTAAGACCCGTTACATTTTTGAGAGATATGACCAGAAACTCGCATTTCTCGCGTTTTATGGCCGTTTTCATGAGCTATTGCCCACAGTTTAGGGGTTCTAGGGCGATTTACAGTGACCTTCCGACCTGATACATGTTGGAAAGATATGACCAGAAACTCGTCGTTTTCGCGTTTTATGGCCGTTTTCATGAGCTATTGCCCATAGTTTTATGGTTCTAGGGCTATTTAAAGCAACCTTTAGACCTGATACATGTTTGAGAGTTATGCCTAAAAACTCGTCGTTTTCGTGTTTTATGGTCATTTTCATGAGTTATTGCCCACAGTTTTTTGGGTTTTAGCCGGATTTGCATGTCTCGAAAGAACCCTGACATGTTTGAGAGATATGACCAGAAACTCGTCGTTCTCGCGTTTTATGGCCGTTTTCATGAGCTATTGCCCACAGTTTAGGGGTTCTAGGGCGATTTACAGTGACCTTCCGACCTGATACATGTTGGAAAGATATGACCAGAAACTCGTCGTTTTCGCGTTTTATGGCCGTTTTCATGAGCTATTGCCCATAGTTTTATGGTTCTAGGGCTATTTAAAGCAACCTTTAGACCCGATACATGTTTGAGAGTTATGCCTAAAAACTCGTCGTTTTCGTGTTTTATGGTCATTTTCATGTGTTATTGCCCACAGTTTTTGGGTTTCAGCCGGATTTGCATGTCTCGAAAGAACCGTGACATTTTTGAGAGATATGACCAGAAACTCGCCGTTCTCGCGTTTTATGGCCGTTTTCATGAGCTATAGCCCACAGTTTAGGGGTTCTAGGGCGATTTACCGTGACCTTCCGACCTGATACATGTTGGAAAGATATGACCATAAACTCGTCGTTTTCTTGTTTTATGGCCGTTTTCATGAGCTATTGCCCACAGTTTTATGGTTCTAGGGCTATTTAAAGCAACCTTAAGACCCGGTACATGTTTGAGAGTTATGCCTAAAAACTCGTCGTTTTCGTGTTTTATGGTCATTTTCATGAGTTATTGCCCACAGTTTTTGGGTTCATCCGGATTTGCATGTCTCGAAAGAACCCTGACATGTTTGAGAGTTATGACCAGAAACTCGCCGTTCTCGAGTTTTATGGCCGTTTTCATGAGCTATTTGCCCACAGTTTTGGGGTTCTAGGGCGATTTTCAACGACTTTAAGACCCGATACATGTTTGAGAGTTATGCCTAAAAACTCGTCTTTTTCGTGTTTATGGCCATTTTTATGAGTTATTGCCCACGGTTTTTGGTTCCAATTGGATTTGCAAGGCATGTAAGACCCGTTACATTTTTGAGAGATATGACCAGAAACTCGCATTTCTCGCGTTTTATGGCCGTTTTCATGAGCTATTGCCCACAGTTTAGGGGTTCTAGGGCGATTTACAGTGACCTTCCGACCTGATACATGTTGGAAAGATATGACCAGAAACTCGTCGTTTTCGCGTTTTATGGCCGTTTTCATGAGCTATTGCCCATAGTTTTATGGTTCTAGGGCTATTTAAAGCAACCTTTAGACCTGATACATGTTTGAGAGTTATGCCTAAAAACTCGTCGTTTTCGTGTTTTATGGTCATTTTCATGAGTTATTGCCCACAGTTTTTTGGGTTTTAGCCGGATTTGCATGTCTCGAAAGAACCCTGACATGTTTGAGAGATATGACCAGAAACTCGTCGTTCTCGCGTTTTATGGCCGTTTTCATGAGCTATTGCCCACAGTTTAGGGGTTCTAGGGCGATTTACAGTGACCTTCCGACCTGATACATGTTGGAAAGATATGACCAGAAACTCGTCGTTTTCGCGTTTTATGGCCGTTTTCATGAGCTATTGCCCATAGTTTTATGGTTCTAGGGCTATTTAAAGCAACCTTTAGACCCGATACATGTTTGAGAGTTATGCCTAAAAACTCGTCGTTTTCGTGTTTTATGGTCATTTTCATGAGTTATTGCCCACAGTTTTTGGGTTCAGCCGGATTTGCATGTCTCGAAAGAACCGTGACATTTTTGAGAGATATGACCAGAAACTCGCCGTTCTCGCGTTTTATGGCCGTTTTCATGAGCTATAGCCCACAGTTTAGGGGTTCTAGGGCGATTTACAGTGACCTTCCGACCTGATACATGTTGGAAAGATATGACCATAAACTCGTCGTTTTCTTGTTTTATGGCCGTTTTCATGAGCTATTGCCCACAGTTTTATGGTTCTAGGGCTATTTAAAGCAACCTTTAGACCCGATACATGTTTGAGAGTTATGCCTAAAAACTCGTCGTTTTCGTGTTTTATGGTCATTTTCATGAGTTATTGCCCACAGTTTTTGGGTTCAGCCGGATTTGCATGTCTCGAAAGAACCCTGACATGTTTGAGAGATATGACCAGAAACTCGCCGTTCTCGCGTTTTATGGCCGTTTTCATGAGCTATTGCCCACAGTTTAGGGGTTCTAGGGCGATTTACAGTGACCTTCCGACCTGATACATGTTGGAAAGATATGACCATAAACTCGTCGTTTTCTTGTTTTATGGCCGTTTTCATGAGCTATTGCCCACAGTTTTATGGTTCTAGGGCTATTTAAAGCAACCTTAAGACCCGATACATGTTTGAGAGTTATGCCTAAAAACTCGTCGTTTTCGTGTTTTATGGTCATTTTCATGAGTTATTGCCCACAGTTCTTGGGTTTCAGCCGGATTTGCATGTCTCGAAAGAACCCTGACATGTTTGAGAGATATGACCAGAAACTCGCCGTTTTCGCGTTTTATGGCCGTTTTCATGAGCTATTGCCCACAGTTTAGGGGTTCTAGGGCGATTTACAGTGACCTTCCGACCTGATACATGTTGGAAAGATATGACCAGAAACTCGTCGTTTTCGCGTTTTATGGCCGTTTTCATGAGCTATTGCCCATAGTTTTATGGTTCTAGGGCTATTTAAAGCAACCTTTAGACCCGATACATGTTTGAGAGTTATGCCTAAAAACTCGTCGTTTTCGTGTTTTATGGTCATTTTCATGAGTTATTGCCCACAGTTTTTGGGTTTCAGCCGGATTTGCATGTCTCGAAAGAACCCTGACATTTTGAGAGATATGACCAGAAACTCGCCGTTCTCGCGTTTTATGGCCGTTTTCATGAGCTATTGCCCACAGTTTAGGGGTTCTAGGGCGATTTACAGTGACCTTCCGACCTGATACATGTTGGAAAGATATGACCAGAAACTCGTCGTTTTCGCGTTTTATGGCCGTTTTCATGAGCTATTGCCCATAGTTTTATGGTTCTAGGGCTATTTAAAGCAACCTTTAGACCCGATACATGTTTGAGAGTTATGCCTAAAAACTCGTCGTTTTCGTGTTTTATGGTCATTTTCATGAGTTATTGCCCACAGTTTTTGGGTTTCAGCCGGATTTGCATGTCTCGAAAGAACCGTGACATGTTTGAGAGATATGACCAGAAACTCGCCGTTCTCGCGTTTTATGGCCGTTTTCATGAGCTATTGCCCACAGTTTAGGGGTTCTAGGGCGATTTACAGTGACCTTCCGACCTGATACATGTTGGAAAGATATGACCAGAAACTCGTCGTTTTCTTGTTTTATGGCCGTTTTCATGAGCTATTGCCCATAGTTTTATGGTTCTAGGGCTATTTAAAGCAACCTTTAGACCCGATACATGTTTGAGAGTTATGCCTAAAAACTCGTCGTTTTCGTGTTTTATGGTCATTTTCATGAGTTATTGCCCACAGTTTTTGGGTTTCAGCCGGATTTGCATGTCTCGAAAGAACCGTGACATTTTTGAGAGATATGACCAGAAACTCGCCGTTCTCGCGTTTTATGGCCGTTTTCATGAGCTATAGCCCACAGTTTAGGGGTTCTAGGGCGATTTACCGTGACCTTCCGACCTGATACATGTTGGAAAGATATGACCATAAACTCGTCGTTTTCTTGTTTTATGGCCGTTTTCATGAGCTATTGCCCACAGTTTTATGGTTCTAGGGCTATTTAAAGCAACCTTAAGACCCGGTACATGTTTGAGAGTTATGCCTAAAAACTCGTCGTTTTCGTGTTTTATGGTCATTTTCATGAGTTATTGCCCACAGTTTTTGGGTTCATCCGGATTTGCATGTCTCGAAAGAACCCTGACATGTTTGAGAGTTATGACCAGAAACTCGCCGTTCTCGAGTTTTATGGCCGTTTTCATGAGCTATTGCCCACAGTTTTGGGGTTCTAGGGCGATTTTCAACGACTTTAAGACCCGATACATGTTTGAGAGTTATGCCTAAAAACTCGTCTTTTTCGTGTTTATGGCCATTTTTATGAGTTATTGCCCACGGTTTTTGGTTCCAATTGGATTTGCAAGGCATGTAAGACCCGTTACATTTTTGAGAGATATGACCAGAAACTCGCATTCTCGCGTTTTATGGCCGTTTTCATGAGCTATTGCCCACAGTTTAGGGGTTCTAGGGCGATTTACAGTGACCTTCCGACCTGATACATGTTGGAAAGATATGACCAGAAACTCGTCGTTTTCGCGTTTTATGGCCGTTTTCATGAGCTATTGCCCATAGTTTTATGGTTCTAGGGCTATTTAAAGCAACCTTTAGACCTGATACATGTTTGAGAGTTATGCCTAAAAACTCGTCGTTTTCGTGTTTTATGGTCATTTTCATGAGTTATTGCCCACAGTTTTTGGGTTTCAGCCGGATTTGCATGTCTCGAAAGAACCGTGACATTTTGAGAGATATGACCAGAAACTCGCCGTTCTCGCGTTTTATGGCCGTTTTCATGAGCTATTGCCCACAGTTTAGGGGTTCTAGGGCGATTTACAGTGACCTTCCGACCTGATACATGTTGGAAAGATATGACCAGAAACTCGTCGTTTTCTTGTTTTATGGCCGTTTTCATGAGCTATTGCCCATAGTTTTATGGTTCTAGGGCTATTTAAAGCAACCTTTAGACCCGATACATGTTTGAGAGTTATGCCTAAAAACTCGTCGTTTTCGTGTTTTATGGTCATTTTCATGAGTTATTGCCCACAGTTTTTGGGTTTCAGCCGGATTTGCATGTCTCGAAAGAACCGTGACATTTTTGAGAGATATGACCAGAAACTCGCCGTTCTCGCGTTTTATGGCCGTTTTCATGAGCTATAGCCCACAGTTTAGGGGTTCTAGGGCGATTTACCGTGACCTTCCGACCTGATACATGTTGGAAAGATATGACCATAAACTCGTCGTTTTCTTGTTTTATGGCCGTTTTCATGAGCTATTGCCCACAGTTTTATGGTTCTAGGGCTATTTAAAGCAACCTTAAGACCCGGTACATGTTTGAGAGTTATGCCTAAAAACTCGTCGTTTTCGTGTTTTATGGTCATTTTCATGAGTTATTGCCCACAGTTTTTGGGTTCATCCGGATTTGCATGTCTCGAAAGAACCCTGACATGTTTGAGAGTTATGACCAGAAACTCGCCGTTCTCGAGTTTTATGGCCGTTTTCATGAGCTATTGCCCACAGTTTTGGGGTTCTAGGGCGATTTTCAACGACTTTAAGACCCGATACATGTTTGAGAGTTATGCCTAAAAACTCGTCTTTTTCGTGTTTATGGCCATTTTTATGAGTTATTGCCCACGGTTTTTGGTTCCAATTGGATTTGCAAGGCATGTAAGACCCGTTACATTTTTGAGAGATATGACCAGAAACTCGCATTTCTCGCGTTTTATGGCCGTTTTCATGAGCTATTGCCCACAGTTTAGGGGTTCTAGGGCGATTTACAGTGACCTTCCGACCTGATACATGTTGGAAAGATATGACCAGAAACTCGTCGTTTTCGCGTTTTATGGCCGTTTTCATGAGCTATTGCCCATAGTTTTATGGTTCTAGGGCTATTTAAAGCAACCTTTAGACCTGATACATGTTTGAGAGTTATGCCTAAAAACTCGTCGTTTTCGTGTTTTATGGTCATTTTCATGAGTTATTGCCCACAGTTTTTTGGGTTTTAGCCGGATTTGCATGTCTCGAAAGAACCCTGACATGTTTGAGAGATATGACCAGAAACTCGTCGTTCTCGCGTTTTATGGCCGTTTTCATGAGCTATTGCCCACAGTTTAGGGGTTCTAGGGCGATTTACAGTGACCTTCCGACCTGATACATGTTGGAAAGATATGACCAGAAACTCGTCGTTTTCGCGTTTTATGGCCGTTTTCATGAGCTATTGCCCATAGTTTTATGGTTCTAGGGCTATTTAAAGCAACCTTTAGACCCGATACATGTTTGAGAGTTATGCCTAAAAACTCGTCGTTTTCGTGTTTTATGGTCATTTTCATGTGTTATTGCCCACAGTTTTTGGGTTTCAGCCGGATTTGCATGTCTCGAAAGAACCGTGACATTTTTGAGAGATATGACCAGAAACTCGCCGTTCTCGCGTTTTATGGCCGTTTTCATGAGCTATAGCCCACAGTTTAGGGGTTCTAGGGCGATTTACCGTGACCTTCCGACCTGATACATGTTGGAAAGATATGACCATAAACTCGTCGTTTTCTTGTTTTATGGCCGTTTTCATGAGCTATTGCCCACAGTTTTATGGTTCTAGGGCTATTTAAAGCAACCTTAAGACCCGGTACATGTTTGAGAGTTATGCCTAAAAACTCGTCGTTTTCGTGTTTTATGGTCATTTTCATGAGTTATTGCCCACAGTTTTTGGGTTCATCCGGATTTGCATGTCTCGAAAGAACCCTGACATGTTTGAGAGTTATGACCAGAAACTCGCCGTTCTCGAGTTTTATGGCCGTTTTCATGAGCTATTTCCCACAGTTTTGGGGTTCTAGGGCGATTTTCAACTACTTTAAGACCCGATACATGTTTGAGAGTTATGCCTAAAAACTCGTCTTTTTCGTGTTTATGGCCATTTTTATGAGTTATTGCCCACGGTTTTTGGTTCCAATTGGATTTGCAAGGCATGTAAGACCCGTTACATTTTTGAGAGATATGACCAGAAACTCGCATTTCTCGCGTTTTATGGCCGTTTTCATGAGCTATTGCCCACAGTTTAGGGGTTCTAGGGCGATTTACAGTGACCTTCCGACCTGATACATGTTGGAAAGATATGACCAGAAACTCGTCGTTTTCGCGTTTTATGGCCGTTTTCATGAGCTATTGCCCATAGTTTTATGGTTCTAGGGCTATTTAAAGCAACCTTTAGACCTGATACATGTTTGAGAGTTATGCCTAAAAACTCGTCGTTTTCGTGTTTTATGGTCATTTTCATGAGTTATTGCCCACAGTTTTTTGGGTTTTAGCCGGATTTGCATGTCTCGAAAGAACCCTGACATGTTTGAGAGATATGACCAGAAACTCGTCGTTCTCGCGTTTTATGGCCGTTTTCATGAGCTATTGCCCACAGTTTAGGGGTTCTAGGGCGATTTACAGTGACCTTCCGACCTGATACATGTTGGAAAGATATGACCAGAAACTCGTCGTTTTCGCGTTTTATGGCCGTTTTCATGAGCTATTGCCCATAGTTTTATGGTTCTAGGGCTATTTAAAGCAACCTTTAGACCCGATACATGTTTGAGAGTTATGCCTAAAAACTCGTCGTTTTCGTGTTTTATGGTCATTTTCATGTGTTATTGCCCACAGTTTTTGGGTTTCAGCCGGATTTGCATGTCTCGAAAGAACCGTGACATTTTTGAGAGATATGACCAGAAACTCGCCGTTCTCGCGTTTTATGGCCGTTTTCATGAGCTATAGCCCACAGTTTAGGGGTTCTAGGGCGATTTACCGTGACCTTCCGACCTGATACATGTTGGAAAGATATGACCATAAACTCGTCGTTTTCTTGTTTTATGGCCGTTTTCATGAGCTATTGCCCACAGTTTTATGGTTCTAGGGCTATTTAAAGCAACCTTAAGACCCGGTACATGTTTGAGAGTTATGCCTAAAAACTCGTCGTTTTCGTGTTTTATGGTCATTTTCATGAGTTATTGCCCACAGTTTTTGGGTTCATCCGGATTTGCATGTCTCGAAAGAACCCTGACATGTTTGAGAGTTATGACCAGAAACTCGCCGTTCTCGCGTTTTATGGCCGTTTTCATGAGCTATTGCCCACAGTTTTGGGGTTCTAGGGCGATTTTCAACGACTTTAAGACCCGATACATGTTTGAGAGTTATGCCTAAAAACTCGTCTTTTTTGTGTTTATGGCCATTTTTATGAGTTATTGCCCACGGTTTTTGGTTCCAATTGGATTTGCAAGGCATGTAAGACCCGTTACATTTTTGAGAGATATGACCAGAAACTCGCATTTCTCGCGTTTTATGGCCGTTTTCATGAGCTATTGCCCACAGTTTAGGGGTTCTAGGGCGATTTACAGTGACCTTCCGACCTGATACATGTTGGAAAGATATGACCAGAAACTCGTCGTTTTCGCGTTTTATGGCCGTTTTCATGAGCTATTGCCCATAGTTTTATGGTTCTAGGGCTATTTAAAGCAACCTTTAGACCTGATACATGTTTGAGAGTTATGCCTAAAAACTCGTCGTTTTCGTGTTTTATGGTCATTTTCATGAGTTATTGCCCACAGTTTTTTGGGTTTTAGCCGGATTTGCATGTCTCGAAAGAACCCTGACATGTTTGAGAGATATGACCAGAAACTCGTCGTTCTCGCGTTTTATGGCCGTTTTCATGAGCTATTGCCCACAGTTTAGGGGTTCTAGGGCGATTTACAGTGACCTTCCGACCTGATACATGTTGGAAAGATATGACCAGAAACTCGTCGTTTTCGCGTTTTATGGCCGTTTTCATGAGCTATTGCCCATAGTTTTATGGTTCTAGGGCTATTTAAAGCAACCTTTAGACCCGATACATGTTTGAGAGTTATGCCTAAAAACTCGTCGTTTTCGTGTTTTATGGTCATTTTCATGAGTTATTGCCCACAGTTTTTGGGTTTCAGCCGGATTTGCATGTCTCGAAAGAACCGTGACATTTTTGAGAGATATGACCAGAAACTCGCCGTTCTCGCGTTTTATGGCCGTTTTCATGAGCTATAGCCCACAGTTTAGGGGTTCTAGGGCGATTTACCGTGACCTTCCGACCTGATACATGTTGGAAAGATATGACCATAAACTCGTCGTTTTCTTGTTTTATGGCCGTTTTCATGAGCTATTGCCCACAGTTTTATGGTTCTAGGGCTATTTAAAGCAACCTTAAGACCCGGTACATGTTTGAGAGTTATGCCTAAAAACTCGTCGTTTTCGTGTTTTATGGTCATTTTCATGAGTTATTGCCCACAGTTTTTGGGTTCATCCGGATTTGCATGTCTCGAAAGAACCCTGACATGTTTGAGAGTTATGACCAGAAACTCGCCGTTCTCGAGTTTTATGGCCGTTTTCATGAGCTATTGCCCACAGTTTTGGGGTTCTAGGGCGATTTTCAACGACTTTAAGACCCGATACATGTTTGAGAGTTATGCCTAAAAACTCGTCTTTTTCGTGTTTATGGCCATTTTTATGAGTTATTGCCCACGGTTTTTGGTTCCAATTGGATTTGCAAGGCATGTAAGACCCGTTACATTTTTGAGAGATATGACCAGAAACTCGCATTTCTCGCGTTTTATGGCCGTTTTCATGAGCTATTGCCCACAGTTTAGGGGTTCTAGGGCGATTTACAGTGACCTTCCGACCTGATACATGTTGGAAAGATATGACCAGAAACTCGTCGTTTTCGCGTTTTATGGCCGTTTTCATGAGCTATTGCCCATAGTTTTATGGTTCTAGGGCTATTTAAAGCAACCTTTAGACCTGATACATGTTTGAGAGTTATGCCTAAAAACTCGTCGTTTTCGTGTTTTATGGTCATTTTCATGAGTTATTGCCCACAGTTTTTTGGGTTTTAGCCGGATTTGCATGTCTCGAAAGAACCCTGACATGTTTGAGAGATATGACCAGAAACTCGTCGTTCTCGCGTTTTATGGCCGTTTTCATGAGCTATTGCCCACAGTTTAGGGGTTCTAGGGCGATTTACAGTGACCTTCCGACCTGATACATGTTGGAAAGATATGACCAGAAACTCGTCGTTTTCGCGTTTTATGGCCGTTTTCATGAGCTATTGCCCATAGTTTTATGGTTCTAGGGCTATTTAAAGCAACCTTTAGACCCGATACATGTTTGAGAGTTATGCCTAAAAACTCGTCGTTTTCGTGTTTATGGCCATTTTTATGAGTTATTGCCCACAGTTTTTGGTTTCAATTGGATTTGCATGGCTCGAAAGACCCGTTACATTTTTGAGAGATATGACCAGAAACTCGCATTCTCGCGTTTTATGGCCGTTTTCATGAGCTATTGCCCACAGTTTAGGGGTTCTAGGGCGATTTACAGTGACCTTCCGACCTGATACATGTTGGAAAGATATGACCAGAAACTCGTCGTTTTCGCGTTTTATGGCCGTTTTCATGAGCTATTGCCCATAGTTTTATGGTTCTAGGGCTATTTAAAGCAACCTTTAGACCTGATACATGTTTGAGAGTTATGCCTAAAAACTCGTCGTTTTCGTGTTTTATGGTCATTTTCATGAGTTATTGCCCACAGTTTTTGGGTTTTAGCCGGATTTGCATGTCTCGAAAGAACCCTGACATGTTTGAGAGATATGACCAGAAACTCGTCGTTCTCGCGTTTTATGGCCGTTTTCATGAGCTATTGCCCACAGTTTAGGGGTTCTAGGGCGATTTACAGTGACCTTCCGACCTGATACATGTTGGAAAGATATGACCAGAAACTCGTCGTTTTCGCGTTTTATGGCCGTTTTCATGAGCTATTGCCCATAGTTTATGGTTCTAGGGCTATTTAAAGCAACCTTTAGACCGATACATGTTTGAGAGTTATGCCTAAAAACTCGTCGTTGTCGTGTTTTATGGTCATTTTCATGAGTTATTGCCCACAGTTTTTGGGTTTCAGCCGGATTTGCATGTCTCGAAAGAACCGTGACATTTTTGAGAGATATGACCAGAAACTCGCCGTTCTCGCGTTTTATGGCCGTTTTCATGAGCTATAGCCCACAGTTTAGGGGTTCTAGGGCGATTTACCGTGACCTTCCGACCTGATACATGTTGGAAAGATATGACCATAAACTCGTCGTTTTCTTGTTTTATGGCCGTTTTCATGAGCTATTGCCCACAGTTTTATGGTTCTAGGGCTATTTAAAGCAACCTTAAGACCCGGTACATGTTTGAGAGTTATGCCTAAAAACTCGTCGTTTTCGTGTTTTATGGTCATTTTCATGAGTTATTGCCCACAGTTTTTGGGTTCATCGGATTTGCATGTCTCGAAAGAACCCTGACATGTTTGAGAGTTATGACCAAAACTCGCCGTTCTCGCGTTTTATGGCCATTTTCATGAGCTATTGCCCACAGTTTTGGGTTCTAGGGCGATTTACAACGACTTTAAGACCCGATACATGTTTGAGAGTTATGCCTAAAAACTCGTCTTTTTCGTGTTTATGGCCATTTTTATGAGTTATTGCCCACGGTTTTTGGTTCCAATTGGATTTGCAAGGCATGTAAGACCCGTTACATTTTTGAGAGATATGACCAGAAACTCGCATTTCTCGCGTTTTATGGCCGTTTTCATGAGCTATTGCCCACAGTTTAGGGGTTCTAGGGCGATTTACAGTGACCTTCCGACCTGATACATGTTGGAAAGATATGACCAGAAACTCGTCGTTTTCGCGTTTTATGGCCGTTTTCATGAGCTATTGCCCATAGTTTTATGGTTCTAGGGCTATTTAAAGCAACCTTTAGACCTGATACATGTTTGAGAGTTATGCCTAAAAACTCGTCGTTTTCGTGTTTTATGGTCATTTTCATGAGTTATTGCCCACAGTTTTTGGGTTTTAGCCGGATTTGCATGTCTCGAAAGAACCCTGACATGTTTGAGAGATATGACCAGAAACTCGTCGTTCTCGCGTTTTATGGCCGTTTTCATGAGCTATTGCCCACAGTTTAGGGTTCTAGGGCGATTTACAGTGACCTTCCGACCTGATACATGTTGGAAAGATATGACCAGAAACTCGTCGTTTTCGCGTTTTATGGCCGTTTTCATGAGCTATTGCCCATAGTTTTATGGTTCTAGGGCTATTTAAAGCAACCTTTAGACCCGATACATGTTTGAGAGTTATGCCTAAAAACTCGTCGTTTTCGTGTTTTATGGTCATTTTCATGTGTTATTGCCCACAGTTTTTGGGTTTCAGCCGGATTTGCATGTCTCGAAAGAACCGTGACATTTTTGAGAGATATGACCAGAAACTCGCCGTTCTCGCGTTTTATGGCCGTTTTCATGAGCTATAGCCCACAGTTTAGGGGTTCTAGGGCGATTTACCGTGACCTTCCGACCTGATACATGTTGGAAAGATATGACCATAAACTCGTCGTTTTCTTGTTTTATGGCCGTTTTCATGAGCTATTGCCCACAGTTTTATGGTTCTAGGGCTATTTAAAGCAACCTTAAGACCCGGTACATGTTTGAGAGTTATGCCTAAAAACTCGTCGTTTTCGTGTTTTATGGTCATTTTCATGAGTTATTGCCCACAGTTTTTGGGTTCATCCGGATTTGCATGTCTCGAAAGAACCCTGACATGTTTGAGAGTTATGACCAGAAACTCGCCGTTCTCGAGTTTTATGGCCGTTTTCATGAGCTATTGCCCACAGTTTTGGGTTCTAGGGCGATTTTCAACTACTTTAAGACCCGATACATGTTTGAGAGTTATGCCTAAAAACTCGTCTTTTTCGTGTTTATGGCCATTTTTATGAGTTATTGCCCACGGTTTTTGGTTCCAATTGGATTTGCAAGGCATGTAAGACCCGTTACATTTTTGAGAGATATGACCAGAAACTCGCATTTCTCGCGTTTTATGGCCGTTTTCATGAGCTATTGCCCACAGTTTAGGGGTTCTAGGGCGATTTACAGTGACCTTCCGACCTGATACATGTTGGAAAGATATGACCAGAAACTCGTCGTTTTTTCGTGTTTTATGGCCGTTTTCATGAGCTATTGCCCATAGTTTTATGGTTCTAGGGCTATTTAAAGCAACCTTTAGACCTGATACATGTTTGAGAGTTATGCCTAAAAACTCGTCGTTTTCGTGTTTTATGGTCATTTTCATGAGTTATTGCCCACAGTTTTTTGGGTTTTAGCCGGATTTGCATGTCTCGAAAGAACCCTGACATGTTTGAGAGATATGACCAGAAACTCGTCGTTCTCGCGTTTTATGGCCGTTTTCATGAGCTATTGCCCACAGTTTAGGGGTTCTAGGGCGATTTACAGTGACCTTCCGACCTGATACATGTTGGAAAGATATGACCAGAAACTCGTCGTTTTCGCGTTTTATGGCCGTTTTCATGAGCTATTGCCCATAGTTTTATGGTTCTAGGGCTATTTAAAGCAACCTTAAGACCCGATACATGTTTGAGAGTTATGCCTAAAAACTCGTCGTTTTCGTGTTTATGGCCATTTTTATGAGTTATTGCCCACGGTTTTTGGTTCCA
Organism: Avena atlantica; assembly: GCA_910589765.1. Taxonomy (NCBI): domain Eukaryota; kingdom Viridiplantae; phylum Streptophyta; class Magnoliopsida; order Poales; family Poaceae; genus Avena; species Avena atlantica. The sequence goes on along the minus strand of CAJUWN010001630.1, from coordinate 20,003 downwards.
ATTGGATTTGCAAGGCATGTAAGACCCGTTACATTTTTGAGAGATATGACCAGAAACTCGCATTTCTCGCGTTTTATGGCCGTTTTCATGAGCTATTGCCCACAGTTTAGGGGTTCTAGGGCGATTTACAGTGACCTTCCGACCTGATACATGTTGGAAAGATATGACCAGAAACTCGTCGTTTTCGCGTTTTATGGCCGTTTTCATGAGCTATTGCCCATAGTTTTTGGTTCTAGGGCTATTTAAAGCAACTTTAGACCGATACATGTTTGAGAGTTATGCCTAAAAACTCGTCGTTTTCGTGTTTTATGGTCATTTTCATGAGTTATTGCCCACAGTTTTTGGGTTTAGCCGGATTTGCATGTCTCGAAAGAACCCTGACATGTTTGAGAGATATGACCAGAAACTCGCCGTTCTCGCGTTTTATGGCCGTTTTCATGAGCTATTGCCCACAGTTTAGGGTTCTAGGGCGATTTACAGTGACCTTCCGACCTGATACATGTTGGAAAGATATGACCAGAAACTCGTCGTTTTCGCGTTTTATGGCCGTTTTCATGAGCTATTGCCCACAGTTTTATGGTTCTAGGGCTATTTAAAGCAACCTTTAGACCCGATACATGTTTGAGAGTTATGCCTAAAAACTCGTCGTTTTCGTGTTTTATGGTCATTTTCATGAGTTATTGCCCACAGTTTTTGGGTTTCAGCCGGATTTGCATGTCTCGAAAGAACCGTGACATTTTTGAGAGATATGACCAGAAACTCGCCGTTCTCGCTTTTTATGGCCGTTTTCATGAGCTATAGCCCACAGTTTAGAGTTCTAGGGCGATTTACCGTGACCTTCCGACCTGATACATGTTGGAAAGATATGACCATAAACTCGTCGTTTTCTTGTTTTATGGCCGTTTTCATGAGCTATTGCCCACATTTTTATGGTTCTAGGGCTATTTAAAGCAACCTTAAGACCCGGTACATGTTTGAGAGTTATGCCTAAAAACTCGTCGTTTTCGTGTTTTATGGTCATTTTCATGAGTTATTGCCCACAGTTTTTGGGTTCATCCGGATTTGCATGTCTCGAAAGAACCCTGACATGTTTGAGAGATATGACCAGAAACTCGCCGTTCTCGCGTTTTATAGCCATTTTCATGAGCTATTGCCCAAAGTTTTAGGGTTCTAGGGCGATTTACAACGACTTTAAGACCCGATACATGTTTGAGAGTTATGCCTAAAAACTCGTCGTTTTCGTGTTTATGGCCATTTTTATGAGTTATTGCCCACGGTTTTTGGTTCCAATTGGATTTGCAACATGTAAGACCCGTTACATTTTTGAGAGATATGACCAGAAACTCGCATTTCTCGCGTTTTATGGCCGTTTTCATGAGCTATTGCCCACAGTTTAGGGGTTCTAGGGCGATTTACAGTGACCTTCCGACCTGATACATGTTGGAAAGATATGACCAGAAACTCGTCGTTTTCGCGTTTTATGGCCATTTTCATGAGCTATTGCCCATAGTTTTATGGTTCTAGGGCTATTTAAAGGAACCTTTAGACCTGATACATGTTTGAGAGTTATGCCTAAAAACTCGTCGTTTTCGTGTTTTATGGTCATTTTCATGAGTTATTGCCCACAGTTTTTTGGGTTTTAGCCGGATTTGCATGTCTCGAAAGAACCCTGACATGTTTGAGAGATATGACCAGAAACTCGTCGTTCTCGCGTTTTATGGCCGTTTTCATGATCTATTGCCCACAGTTTAGGGGTTCTAGGGCGATTTATAGTGACCTTCCGACCTGATACATGTTGGAAAGATATGACCAGAAACTCGTCGTTTCCGTTTTATGGCCGTTTTCATGAGCTATTGCCCATAGTTTTATGGTTCTAGGGCTATTTAAAGCAACCTTTAGACCCGATACATGTTTGAGAGTTACGCCTAAAAACTCGTCGTTTTCGTGTTTATGGTCATTTTCATGAGTTATTGCCCACAGTTTTTGGGTTCAGCCGGATTTGCATGTCTCGAAAGAACCGTGACATTTTTGAGAGATATGACCAGAAACTCGCCGTTCTCGCATTTTATGGCCGTTTTCATGAGCTATAGCCCACAGTTTAGGGGTTCTAGGGCGATTTACAGTGACCTTCCGACCTGATATATGTTGGAAAGATATGACCATAAACTCGTCGTTTTCTTGTTTTATGGCCGTTTTCATGAGCTATTGCCCACAGTTTTATGGTTCTAGGGCTATTTAAAGCAACCTTAAGACCCGGTACATGTTTGAGAGTTATGCCTAAAAACTCGTCGTTTTCGTGTTTTATGGTCATTTTCATGAGTTATTGCCCACAGTTTTTGGGTTCATCCGGATTTGCATGTCTCGAAAGAACCCTGACATGTTTGAGAGTTATGACCAGAAACTCGCCGTTCTCGCGTTTTATGGCCGTTTTCATGAGCTATTGCCCACAGTTTTAGGGTTCTAGGGCGATTTACAACGACTTTAAGACCCGATACATGTTTGAGAGTTATGCCTAAAAACTCGTCTTTTTCGTGTTTATGGCCCTTTTTATGAGTTATTGCCCACGGTTTTTGGTTCCAATTGGATTTGCAAGGCATGTAAGACCCGTTACATTTTTGAGAGATATGACCAGAAACTCGCCGTTCTCGCGTTTTATGGCCGTTTTCATGAGCTATTGCCCACAGTTTAGGGGTTCTAGTGCGATTTACAGTGACCTTCCGACCTGATACATGTTGGAAAGATATGACCAGAAACTCGTCGTTTTCGCGTTTTATGGCCGTTTTCATGAGCTATTGCCCATAGTTTTATGGTTTCTAGGGCTATTTAAAGCAACCTTAGACCCGATACATGTTTGAGAGTTATGCCTAAAAATCGTCGTTTTCGTGTTTTATGGTCATTTTCATGAGTTATTGCCCACAGTTTTTGGGTTTCAGCCGGATTTGCATGTCTCGAAAGAACCGTGACATGTTTGAGAGATATGACCAGAAACTCGCCGTTCTCGCGTTTTATGGCCGTTTTCATGAGCTATAGCCCACAGTTTAGGGGTTCTAGGGCGATTTACAGTGACCTTCCGACCTGATACATGTTGGAAAGATATGACCATAAACTCGTCGTTTTCTTGTTTTATGGCCGTTTTCATGAGCTATTGCCCATAGTTTTATGGTTCTAGGGCTATTTAAAGCAACCTTTAGACCCGATACATGTTTGAGAGTTATGCCTAAAAACTCGTCGTTGTCGTGTTTTATGGTCATTTTCATGAGTTATTGCCCATAGTTTTTGGGTTTCAGCCGGATTTGCATGTCTCGAAAGAACCGTGACATTTTTGAGAGATATGACCAGAAACTCGCCGTTCTCGCGTTTTATGGCCGTTTTCATGAGCTATAGCCCACAGTTTAGGGGTTCTAGGGCGATTTACCGTGACCTTCCGACCTGATACATGTTGGAAAGATATGACCATAAACTCGTCGTTTTCTTGTTTTATGGCCGTTTTCATGAGCTATTGCCCACAGTTTTATGGTTCTAGGGCTATTTAAAGCAACCTTAAGACCCGGTACATGTTTGAGAGTTATGCCTAAAAACTCGTCGTTTTCGTGTTTTATGGTCATTTTCATGAGTTATTGCCCACAGTTTTTGGGTTCATCCGGATTTGCATGTCTCGAAAGAACCCTGACATGTTTGAGAGTTATGACCAGAAACTCGCCGTTCTCGAGTTTTATGGCCGTTTTCATGAGCTATTGCCCACAGTTTGGGGTTCTAGGGCGATTTTACAACGACTTTAAGACCCGATACATGTTTGAGAGTTATGCCTAAAAACTCGTCTTTTTCGTGTTTATGGCCATTTTTACGAGCTATTGCCCACGGTTTTTGGTTCCAATTGGATTTGCAAGGCATGTAAGACCCGTTACATTTTTGAGAGATATGACCAGAAACTCGCATTTCTCGCGTTTTATGGCCGTTTTCATGAGCTATTGCCCACAGTTTAGGGGTTCTAGGGCGATTTACAGTGACCTTCCGACCTGATACATGTTGGAAAGATATGACCAGAAACTCGTCGTTTTTCGCGTTTTATGGCCGTTTTCATGAGCAATTGCCCATAGTTTTATGGTTCTAGGGCTATTTAAAGCAACCTTTAGACCTGATACATGTTTGAGAGTTATGCCTAAAAACTCGTCGTTTTCGTGTTTTATGGTCATTTTCATGAGTTATTGCCCACAGTTTTTTGGGTTTTAGCCGGATTTGCATGTCTCGAAAGAACCCTGAGATGTTTGAGAGATATGACCAGAAACTCGTCGCTCTCGCGTTTTATGGCCGTTTTCATGAGCTATTGCCCACAGTTTAGGGGTTCTAGGGCGATTTACAGTGACCTTCCGACCTGATACATGTTGGAAAGATATGACCAGAAACTCGTCGTTTTCGCGTTTTATGGACGTTTTCATGAGCTATTGCCCATAGTTTTATGGTTCTAGGGCTATTTAAAGCAACCTTTAGACCTGATACATGTTTGAGAGTTATGCCTAAAAACTCGTCGTTTTCGTGTTTTATGGTCATTTTCATGTGTTATTGCCCACAGTTTTTGGGCTTCAGCCGGATTTGCATGTCTCGAAAGAACCGTGACATTTTTGAGAGATATGACCAGAAACTCGCCGTTCTCGCGTTTTATGGCCGTTTTCATGAGCTATAGCCCACAGTTTAGGGGTTCTAGGGCGATTTACAGTGACCTTCCGACCTGATACATGTTGGAAAGATATGACCATAAACTCGTCGTTTTCTTGTTTTATGGCCGTTTTCATGAGCTATTGCCCATAGTTTTATGGTTCTAGGGCTATTTAAAGCAACCTTTAGACCCGATACATGTTTGAGAGTTATGCCTAAAAACTCGTCGTTTTCGTGTTTTATGGTCATTTTCATGAGTTATTGCCCATAGTTTTTGGGTTTCAGCCGGATTTGCATGTCTCGAAAGAACCGTGACATTTTGAGAGATATGACCAGAAACTCGTCGTTCTCGCGTTTTATGGCCGTTTTCATGAGCTATAGCCCACAGTTTAGGGGTTCTAGGGCGATTTACCGTGACCTTCCGACCTGATACATGTTGGAAAGATATGACCATAAACTCGTCGTTTTCTTGTTTTATGGCCGTTTTCATGAGCTATTGCCCACAGTTTTATGGTTCTAGGGCTATTTAAAGCAACCTTAAGACCCGGTACATGTTTGAGAGTTATGCCTAAAAACTCGTCGTTTTCGTGTTTTATGGTCATTTTCATGAGTTATTGCCCACAGTTTTTGGGTTCATCCGGATTTGCATGTCTCGAAAGAACCCTGACATTTTTGAGAGATATGACCAGAAACTCGCCGTTCTCGCGTTTTATGGCCGTTTTCATGAGCTATAGCCCACAGTTTAGGGGTTCTAGGGCGATTTACCGTGACCTTCCGACCTGATACATGTTGGAAAGATATGACCATAAACTCGTCGTTTTCTTGTTTTATGGCCGTTTTCATGAGCTATTGCCCATAGTTTTATGGTTCTAGGGCTATTTAAAGCAACCTTTAGACCCGATACATGTTTGAGAGTTATGCCTAAAACTCGTCGTTTTCTTGTTTTATGGTCATTTTCATGAGTTATTGCCCACAGTTTTTGGGTTTCAGCCGGATTTGCATGTCTCAAAAGAACCCTGACATGTTTGAGAGATATGACCAGAGACTCGCCGTTCTCGCGTTTTATGGCCGTTTTCATGAGCTATTGCCCACGGTTTAGGGGTTCTAGGGTGATTTACAGTGACCTTCCGACCTGATACATGTTGGATAGATATGACCATAAACTCGTCGTTTTCGCGTTTTATGGCCGTTTTCATGAGCTATTGCCCATAGTTTTATGGTTCTAGGCTATTTAAAGCAACCTTTAGACCCGATACATGTTTGAGAGTTATGCCTAAAAATCGTCGTTTTCGTGTTTTATGGTCATTTTCATGAGTTATTGCCCACAGTTTTTGGGTTTCAGCCGGATTTGCATGTCTCGAAAGAACCGTGACATGTTTGAGAGATATGACCAGAAACTCGCCGTTCTCGCGTTTTATGGCCGTTTTCATGAGCTATAGCCCACAGTTTAGGGTTCTAGGGCGATTTACAGTGACCTTCCGACCTGATACATGTTGGAAAGATATGACCATAAACTCGTCGTTTTCTTGTTTTATGGCCGTTTTCATGAGCTATTGCCCATAGTTTTATGGTTCTAGGGCTATTTAAAGCAACCTTTAGACCCGATACATGTTTGAGAGTTATGCCTAAAAACTCGTCGTTGTCGTGTTTTATGGTCATTTTCATGAGTTATTGCCCATAGTTTTTGGGTTTCAGCCGGATTTGCATGTCTCGAAAGAACCGTGACATTTTTGAGAGATATGACCAGAAACTCGCCGTTCTCGCGTTTTATGGCCGTTTTCATGAGCTATAGCCCACAGTTTAGGGGTTCTAGGGCGATTTACCGTGACCTTCCGACCTGATACATGTTGGAAAGATATGACCATAAACTCGTCGTTTTCTTGTTTTATGGCCGTTTTCATGAGCTATTGCCCACAGTTTTATGGTTCTAGGGCTATTTAAAGCAACCTTAAGACCCGGTACATGTTTGAGAGTTATGCCTAAAAACTCGTCGTTTTCGTGTTTTATGGTCATTTTCATGAGTTATTGCCCACAGTTTTTGGGTTCATCCGGATTTGCATGTCTCGAAAGAACCCTGACATGTTTGAGAGTTATGACCAGAAACTCGCCGTTCTCGAGTTTTATGGCCGTTTTCATGAGCTATTGCCCACAGTTTTATGGTTCTAGGGCTATTTAAAGCAACCTTAAGACCCGATACATGTTTGAGAGTTATGCCTAAAAACTCGTCTTTTTCGTGTTTATGGCCATTTTTACGAGCTATTGCCCACGGTTTTTGGTTCCAATTGGATTTGCAAGGCATGTAAGACCCGTTACATTTTGAGAGATATGACCAGAAACTCGCATTTCTCGCGTTTTATGGCCGTTTTCATGAGCTATTGCCCACAGTTTAGGGGTTCTAGGGCGATTTACAGTGACCTTCCGACCTGATACATGTTGGAAAGATATGACCAGAAACTCGTCGTTTTTCGCGTTTTATGGCCGTTTTCATGAGCAATTGCCCATAGTTTTATGGTTCTAGGGCTATTTAAAGCAATCTTTAGACCTGATACATGTTTGAGAGTTATGCCTAAAAACTCGTCGTTTTCGTGTTTTATGGTCATTTTCATGAGTTATTGCCCACAGTTTTTTGGGTTTTAGCCGGATTTGCATGTCTCGAAAGAACCCTGAGATGTTTGAGAGATATGACCAGAAACTCGTCGTTCTCGCGTTTTATGGCCGTTTTCATGAGCTATTGCCCACAGTTTAGGGGTTCTAGGGCGATTTACAGTGACCTTCCGACCTGATACATGTTGGAAAGATATGACCAGAAACTCGTCGTTTCGCGTTTTATGGACGTTTTCATGAGCTATTGCCCATAGTTTTATGGTTCTAGGGCTATTTAAAGCAACCTTTAGACCTGATACATGTTTGAGAGTTATGCCTAAAAACTCGTCGTTTTCGTGTTTTATGGTCATTTTCATGTGTTATTGCCCACAGTTTTTGGGCTTCAGTCGGATTTGCATGTCTCGAAAGAACCGTGACATTTTTGAGAGATATGACCAGAAACTCGCCGTTCTCGCGTTTTATGGCCGTTTTCATGAGCTATAGCCCACAGTTTAGGGGTTCTAGGGCGATTTACAGTGACCTTCCGACCTGATACATGTTGGAAAGATATGACCATAAACTCGTCGTTTTCTTGTTTTATGGCCGTTTTCATGAGCTATTGCCCATAGTTTTATGGTTCTAGGGCTATTTAAAGCAACCTTTAGACCCGATACATGTTTGAGAGTTATGCCTAAAAACTCGTCGTTTTCGTGTTTTATGGTCATTTTCATGAGTTATTGCCCACAGTTTTTGGGTTTCAGCCGGATTTGCATGTCTCGGAAGAACCGTGACATTTTTGAGAGATATGACCAGAAACTCGTCGTTCTCGCGTTTTATGGCCGTTTTCATGAGCTATAGCCCACAGTTTAGGGGTTCTAGGGTGTCGTGGGAATGGTCACGGCAGATGCTGCAATCGGCAGCGAGTAGTAGAACGAGGGGCAAGGGCGGCCAGCCATCTGCGGTGCGAGATGAGGGCAAAGACACAGGGTTTACCCAGGTTCGGCCCCCCGGAGGGTAAAGACCTACTCCTGCTAGATTGTATTATGGAGGTGTTTACAATGGGCGAGCTCGGCGGCTAGGCGGCGAGTCGCTTGGGTGTATGAGGGAACGTGTCTCTACTCACCCCATAGGGAGGTTTATATAGGCTCACCTCCCCTAGGGCTTACATATCTCAACCGATTCGGGTACATCTTCGGTAATCGTTTAACCTAGTCCGACTGGGCCTATCTACTCGCCTGGGCCTTCAGCTTCCAGTCGCTTGGTACCTTGCCGGGCCTTGATCCACTCGCCGTTCTGCAGGCCCACTCGCCAGCCTTGGGCCAGTCGGAAACGTCCTGCTGAGTATACCCCAGTAGGCGTATCCCCATCAGTAGTCCCCGAGGCCGTCGTTGATTAGGCGTAAGTGGCTGTTGGCAGTCGGAGTATACGGCTCCAAAGTAGGCATCCAGTCGAATCGTCGACGGGCTCTTGTATGAAGAAGAAAATCCGGTGAACCGAGTCGCGTCTTGGGCGAGCCGAGCTGTCGAACGCGGTGGCAGCGAGTGACCTGGCGAGCCGAGTGGCTGGAGTTGGACCGTCAGGCGTGGTCAAACTAGCCGTTAGGGCAAGTCAACGGTAACTTTCGGCGTAATCATCGCGCGGTAACGGCCCCCTGATTTGGCGGGTAACTCTTGCTATATAAGAGGAATGGCAGGCAATCGTAGAGCCAACTGCCCACCACTTCTTCCGAGTGCGCGCATTCTCTTTCCTTTGCTTCTTGACCCAATCGACCCGAAATCCTCCGATCTCCAACCACCCCTCGGCTATGGCCCTTCTCACCGAACCATGGGGCAGGTCCAAGTGCACGAGGGCGCAGCTGGCCTCCTTTGAGGAGACTGGAATCCTGCGAGCCGGCTGTTGGCGTATCCCCGCAGCCGGAGAAACGACCCCAAACCCGCGAGAGAGGGAATTCGTCTGTTTCACTAGTCATCTCGAGCGGGGGCTAGGGTTTCCCACATCTTTGTTCTTCCGGCGTTTTTGCGCCTACTACGGGATCCAGCCTTCAGATCTGGTTCCCCACAGCATCGAGTAGCTCGCCATCTTCGTGGCGTTCTGTGAGTGCTACTTGGGCTGCCGGCCCTACTTTCCCTTGTGGCAAGATCTGTTCCACGGACGGATCAGCCGCGAGGAGGCAGGCGGCCCAATGCTAGCCGCGGGCGGCCTGAAGTTCCAGCTCAAGTCCAAAGCTTCTTTTCGATCTGATGCTACCCGCCAAAGCAGCGAGCGACTGGAAGAAGTCATGGTTCTACGTGACCGAGGCGACCCGGAGGACGAGGCGGCGATCCCGCGGTACTCGGCCAATCGTTCCGAACCGCGCCATCTCCAAGTCGGCAAGCTCACCGACGACCAGCGGATGGTCGTCGACGAGATGCTCCAGGCCATCCGTGGCCGGAAGAAGAAGGGCCTTCAGACGATAAACTTGTACAATTGCTGGCTTGGGCGACGGCTCGTTCCGCTCGCCCAACGCGACCACTACATGTATCAATACACGGGCCGGGGAGACTCGACGAAAGCCTGCCTCGACGAGTGGAAGTTGGAGGACTATCTCCCAGCATTGAAGAATATCACCTAGGCGGTGTACGTGGATGCACAGGCCGGGGTCGCCCCCTACACCGCGAAGCGTCCGGCTCCGACGGTAATTTCTTTATCTTGTTCGCAGTCGCAGCGTATGCAGTCGCGGTAACTCTGACTCTGTTTCGTGTTCATCGCAGCTGTTCCAAGTGGTGGAAGGGTGGCTCCCACCTTCCGATGACGAGAGCCCGGGGCCATCCGCCCAGGATACAAGCGAATCGCCACCCGCGAAGGGCAACGAGGACGACGAGGACGAGTCCGAAGAGGAGATCGCCCCGCTGGTCCGAAAGACCCGCGGGCAACGTCAACGCGAAATCGAAGCGAGCAGGAGCCTCGAGCGTCATGATGATGATGACGAGCTCCCAGAAACCACCTCGCACCGCCAGGCCACTCCTTCGAAGAAGAAGAAGAAGGAAAATGAAGCGCGGGCCCCCCGAAGAGGAAAACGAGGCCGCCGAGGATGGCCTCGCCGCCGCACTCGACGAGCAGCTCTGATGCTCACAGCTCGGCCGGTGACGGCGCGGCCCCAGCGACAACCGCGCTAGATGCGCCGACTGTGGAAGTGCCGCTGGCCTCGATGCCCCCGCCATTCGCGCCAGTCTCTGGGCTAGGGAAGGCCCCAGCCGCGGCGACTTCGCCTCGCAGGGAGGTTCCGACTAGGGCGGCTTCGCCCCGCAAGGAGGCTCCGGCCGTAGCGGCTCCAGCTCGCGAGGAAGCCCTGCCGAAGGTATCCCAGAGGCGCCAGCCGCGGCCTCGACGACGAAGAAGCCGTCCGTGTCTTGGGCACGCGACGTCCTGGAACTAGGGCTCAGTCGCCAACTGGGCCCCGAGCTGGAAAAACCGGCCGGCCTTCGCACAGGGCTACGTTTCATCCCAGTTGCCAAGTGAGTGCATTCGGCCTTCCCTATTTTCCATAGCTATTTCGATTGTCTTTACTGATTCGACTGATGTGCAGGACCGGAGTGAAAAGGATGGGCCACCCGACCGTGGCCCAGGTACCCTCCACCGCTAGCGAGGAGGATCCTTCCCGTAAGAGGAAAGCGGACGAGGTCGTTGCCTCGGCGGATGGCAGTAAGAAGGCCAAGGGCGACGATGTCGTCACTGTCTCTGACGACACGGCGGTCGCGCCGGCCGGCCCCGCGGTGGAGGCAGCCGCGTCTACGAAGGAGGGCGTTTCCTTGCCTGGAACGGCGGAGGCAACTTCCTTTGGAGCGGGTGCCTCTATCGCCACCTTCCCTCGCTTCGTGACCAAGGCGGCCGCGGCGAGCGGGGCTGCATCCCCGAGCCTCGCTCCAGGGACCGCCGATGCTGAAGTCGACCAGCGTCGTGGGCATACGCCAGCGTTACTCGCGTCCGTGGACGCGATGCAACTTCATGGCATGCTTGGCGCAGCCATCCAGGTATATCCAGTCCCCGAGGATCAGGTCGGTGCTTTGCAGCGGCATGATTCTTATTATTTTTCGTCTTTTATTTCGTATCCAGTCCCCGAGTGCGCACGCGCTAAATTTTAGCGGGGTGGGCACTTGGGAATTTCTTGATCGCCAGTCCCCGAGTGCGCACTCGCTGAATTTCAGCGGGTGGGCGCTTAGGAGGTTCGTTTTTACTAACTTTTTTGATGATATGCAGGGTCTGCAGCTCGAGTCGGCGGACCGATTGGCCGCGCAACAGCGTGCTGAGAAGGAGCTGACCACCATCCAGGAAGCGAACAAGGAGCTCCAGTCTGTTGCTGCGAAGGCAGAGGAAGCTCGCCAGGAGCTTGTCCCGGCTGGTGAGCTGGAGGCGGCGCGATCTGCTCTGGGCGCTGCTGAACAGCGGGTCGCCGACCTCGAGCGCGAGCTGCGGGAGGCGAGGGAAGAAGCGAGCTCGGCGGACCGGCGAGCTAAGGCCGCCATTGCAGCCGCGGAGGAGGATCGCAAGCTGTCGGAAGTCCTTATTGCTGGACTTCAGGACGACCACACGTCGCTTCAGTGCTTCATCACGGGACTCGCCCGCCCGTTGCTTGGTAAGTGCACCTTCCCTTTCCGTTAGTTGGGGTTTTTGTGGTGTCCGTCGCGCTCATCATTGTTTCCTTCTCGCAGGTTGCGTTATTGGTAGCCAAGAAGAAGCGAGCTCGCTCGACGCGAAGCAGTGCGTAAGCATGCTCGTCGACTCGGCTACGCTGTCGGCGACGTGCATCCGCGCCTATCTTCAAGAAATGTCGCCCACGGAGGTTATTCCCAGCGACCTCGTTGAGGTGTGGGAATATTTGGAGAAGGCGCCCGCGGTCGTTGAGTTCATGACGCGGTCGACGTTTCGGCGTGGAGCGTCGACAGCACTGAGCCTTGGACTCGCCCACTTCCCCGAGGATTTCGACCTCGACGATGTGACGAGTGGGTATCCCTCATCGACTGGCGCGGTGGATCTGTCCGAGGTTCTCAAGTTGCAGGAGCGTGCCGCCGCGTACTCGGAGCGTGTCTGGGCGATGGACGACCTCCTTCCCTACCAGGAAACGGTCGTCGCGCCGAACGACCCCGAGCCACCGCATCGTGACTTCAAGGTCGAGCATCCTTTTCGCGCGGCGATGGCGGGTGAACTGACGACGTATCCGTCAAACCCGTACACCGCGTTCATCCGTAGGCGCCGGGATTCTGGCGAGTCGTCATCTAAGCCTGCAGAATAGGGTAGTTTGCCTTGATGTGTTAGCAACAGTTCTGCCACGCGGGCATATTTTGTAATATAAGACAATGCAAAATGCGATTGAATGGGGCGCCGTGTTTATTTTGCTATTTGTTTGTGTGCTTTGGATTGATTTTGGATGAGTCCCCGAGCGCGTCCGCCCTTTTGTGGGGTTCACCTTGTATATGATGTTTGTTGTTATCATGTGTTTTGTTAGTTTAGTCGACTCGCCCGAGCTCGGAGAGCCAGTCGCAAGGCGACTCCCTTGAGTGCTGTGTACTTTACAGTTTTCCCGTACGCGAACGGGGTCGGGTGGCCGAGTCCTTGAGCGTGGTACTTGGTAGTTCTAGGCGCGACTCGAGGGTGGTTGAGGACTTAGCGCGTTGGTGTGAGCGCGTCACTCCTGCCTGGCCCGTGGGGTCAGTCGCGTGGCGAGTCCTGGACATGCTCTCTTACTTGGCGTTTTCCCTGACCGGTCGCGACGAACTGGTATTCAGTCCCCGAGCGTGGTACTTAGCCGTTCGAGTCGCTATGTCGAGGATGCGGGGGACCAAGGTCGCTGTGAGAAGCGAGGGCAGTTGTCTTGGTTCGTAAAACCAGTCGAGCTAGGCGACTCCAATGGGGCTCCGGGGTTGGCGTTTTTCGTGGACGATGCAAGACCTGAAGTGATTCAGTGCTCTTACACTGCACTACTTAGCCGTGCCGATCGCTGTACCAAAGGTTGACTTCTGCATTTTAGCGTACCGCTGTTATTACGAGTGCGAGTGGCACAAGTCATGGAGAGTAGGCGCAATTTGCGGTAACCGTTTCTTTTATTTCATAGCGACTGGAGAGTACATGTGTGGGGTTCTAGGAGTAGAACTTCCGGAGGAGGTTTACATTCCATGGTCGCTTGACGTCGAGCTCGCCGTCCCCGCGAAGGTCGATGAGGTAGTAGGCGTCGTTGCCGAGTACGCGCCCGATAGCGAACGGGCCTTCCCACGGAGGGGAGAGCTTGTGCATGCCCTTCCTGTCCTGGATGAGGCGTAACACCAGGTCGCCTTCCTGGAAGGTGCGGGTCTTCACCCGTCGGCTGTGGTAGCGGCGGAGTCCTTGCTGGTAAATGGCGGTGCGCGATCGAGCGAGGTCGCGTGCTTCGTCGAGCTGGTCGAGCCCATCTTGGCGGGCCAGCTCGTTTGCGGCCTCCGTATAGTGGACGACCCGCGGCGAGTCGTGTTCGAGGTCGGTGGGCATGACTGCTTCGGCGCCGTAGACCATGAAGAAGGGAGTGAATCCCGTCGATCTGTTAACCGAGGTGCGGATTCCCCAGATGACGGAGGGCAGCTCTTCGACCCAGCATCCAGCGGTGCGCTCGAGTGGTACTTGGAGTCGCGGCTTCAGGCCGTGGAGGATGCTTTGGTTGGCTCGTTCCGCCTGGCCGTTGGATTCCGGGTGGGCGACTGACGCGAGATCGAGCCGGATGTGGTGCTCTTCGCAAAATTCGGCCATTGCTCCCTTGGCGAAGTTTGTGCCGTTGTCCGTGATGATACTGTTTGGGAATCCGTAGCGATATATGAGCTCGCGTAGGAATTTAGTGGCGGTCTTCCCGTCGCATTTCCGGACTGGCTTGGCCTCCACCCACATGGTGAATTTGTCGACGGCGACTAGCAGGTGGGTGTAGCCGGAGGGGGCTTTCTTGAAGGGGCCTACCATGTCCATGCCCCATACGGCGAATGGCCAAGTGATGGGGATCGTTTTGAGCGCCGAGCTCGGTACGCGCGTCTGGTTGGCGTACTTCTGGCACCCGGCGCATCGCTGGACGATGTCGACAGCGTCGGCGTGTGCGGTGGGCCAGTAGAAGCCGTGTCGCATAGCCTTGGCGACCAGGGAGCGAGCGGCGGCGTGGTGGCCGCAGTCGCCTGAGTGGATGTCGTGGAGGATTTTGCGTCCTTCAGCCGGTTGGACGCAACGTTGGAACACGCCGGTGACGCTGCGCTTGTGTAGCTCGCCGTCGATGATGGTGTAGGACTTGCATCGGCGAGCGATCATTCGAGCGTTTGTCTCGTCTGCTGGCAGGGTGCCGGTTTCCAGGTAGGCGATGTAGGGCTTGGTCCAGTCGTCTGGCTCGGTGATGAGTGCGACCAAGGTTGCCTCTGGTTGGAGTGGGACTCCGATGTCGATCTCCCTCGGGGGAGAGACTGATGGTTTGGAGATTGTGTTGAGGAACACGCCGGCGGGTGGTGCGAGTCGAGCCGACCCGATGCGAGAGAGGGCGTCGGCCTCCTCGTTTTTTCTCCTGTCGATCCACTCGACAGAGTAGCCGGTGAAGTGGCCGCCCAACTTGTCCACCTCTTGGCGGTACGCCGCCATGGTAGGGGAGATGGCGTCGCAGGTGCCGGCGACTTGCCCCGCGACGAAGGCGATTGACGTTCATCTCCTTGGCGGCTCGCATGCCATGGAGTAGGGCCTCGTATTCAGCCATGTTGTTGGTGCAGGCGTGAATTCGAGGCGGAGGATGTAGCGGAGCTTGTCGCCCTTTGGTGAAGTTAACACTATTCCCGCTCCTGCACCGTCCGCGTTCTTGGATCCGTCGAAGTGCAGGCTCCAGTAATGGAGGTATGGCAGCTTCTCTGGCTGCTGGGCCTCCTCCCAGTCAGCGATGAAGTCTGCCAGTGTCTGCGACTTAATCGCCCTTCGTGGCTCGTATTTAATGTTGTGGACGCCGATCTCGACGGCCCACTTGGCGACCCGTCCGGTCGCCTCGCGGTTGCGGATGATGTCTTGAAGTGGCGCTGAGGAGACGACCGTGACCGGGTGCTCCTGGAAGTAGTGCGGCAGGCGCCGCTGAGCTCTGAAGACCGCGTATACTAGCTTTTGGTACTGTGGGTACCGCTGGCGCGACTCGGTGAGGACCTCGCTGATGTAGTACACCGGCCGCTGGACCGGGCGCTCCTTTCCTTCCTCTGGTCGTTCGACGACCATCACAGCGCTGACGACGCGCTCGGACGCCGCGACGTAAACCAGCATTGGTTCTTTGTCGGCGGGGGCGGCGAGTAGTGGTGCGGCCAGCAGCACTTTTTTGAGGTCGCGGAGCGCGTTGTCCGCCTCCTTGTCCCACTGGAAGGTGGGGTTCTTGCGCGCCAGGCGGTATAGGGGCATCGCCTTTTCGCCCAGGCAGGGGATGAAGCGACTGAGAGCCGCTACTCGCCCGGCCAGCTTCTGGACGTCACGCAGGCACTCGGGTTTGCCGAGCCGGGCGATCGTGTCGATCTTTGTTGGGTTCGCCTCTATCCCTCGTTTGGATACGACGTACCCCAGTAGTTGTCCGGCGGGTACACCGAAGGTGCACTTGCCTGGGTTGAGCTTTATCTTGTACCTTCGCAGATTGGCGAAGGTTTCCGCCAGGTCGGCGAGTAGGTCTCCTTGGCGAGCGGATTTCACGACCACGTCCTCGATGTAGACGTGGATGTTGCGGCCGATTTGGCTCGCGAGGCATTCTTGCATGCACCGCTGGTAGGTTGCCCCGGCGTTCTTGAGGCCGAAGGTCATGGCGGTGTAGCAGAAGGCTCCGAATGGCGTGATGAACGCCGTCTTCTCCTCGTCTTCGACAGCCATTTTGATCTGGTTGTACCCGGAGTAGGCGTCGAGGAAACATAGCGACTCCGAACCCGCGGTTGAATCGATTTCTGATCGATCCGCAGGAGGACGAACTGCTCCTTTGGGCAGGCGCTGTTCAGTTTTGTGTAGTCGATACACATTCTCCAGGTCCCGTTTTTCTTCTCGACCAGGACTGGGTTTGCCAGCCACTTGGAGTATTTGATTGGCCGGATGAAGCCGACAGCGAGTAGGCGCTGCACTTCCTCGGCGATTGCTCGACGGCGTTCTTCATTGAAGGGCCGTAGCGACTGCTTGACAGGTCGCACTTTGGGGTCGGCGTTTAGTTTGTGCTCAGCGAGCTCCCTAGGGACACCAGGCATGTCGGAGGGTTTCCATGCGAAGATGTCCCTATTCTCACGAAGGAACTCGATGAGCGCGCCTTCCTATGCTGGGCTCATGCCTGTCCCGATCGTCACCGTCTGGCTGGGGTCGCCTGGGACCAGCTCGACGGTGCGGTGTGCGTCGTGGCCTCAAAGGTTGAGGGTGTTTGCGCCCTCTGAGTTGGGTTTCTTGAGTATGTGGGGGTCGTCACTGTTGACCCCGCTCGCGTATTTGGCGACCTCGTCGGCGTGATTAGTTTCTGCCGCGATGACGGCGTCGGCGAGTTCGGCTCCTTTGGCCTCGCATTCGGCTGCCATGTCGGGGTCGCCGTGATGGTGATGACGCCGCACGGCCCGGGGAGTCATCGCGTTGTACGCGTAGTGGGGCGCTGCCATGAATTTAGCAAACGCCTGGCGCCCCAGGACGCAGTGGTAAGGGCTGTCGAAGGGCACCAGCTCGAAGACGATCCGCTCGGTGCGGAAGTTTGCCGGACTACCGAAAGTGACTGGCAGCGTGACTTTGCCGATCGGATACGCCTTCCGACCGGGACGATGCCGTGGAACGTGGTGTGGGTTGTCTCGATCATCGACTGCGGGAGCCGCAGCCGCCTGAAGGTGTCGAGGTAGAGGATGTTGATGGAGCTGCCGCCGTCCATTAGTGTCTTGGGGAGCCAGTAGTCGCCAACCTTGGGCTTGACCACCAGGTGACTCGTCCTGGGTACTCGATGCGTGGCGAGTGGTTCTTGCCGGCTCCAGGTGATGGGCTGTTCCGACCAGTTCAGGAACTGGGGGACGTCTATTTGGGCCACCGCATTGACGGCGACAGCATGGGCGATGACCTTCTTCTCGCGCTTCGTGTTTGAAGCCTGTGAAGGTGTGGAACGAGCCGGCTACTTTGCCGAATTTTCCGCCATTTGGCGGGTCGTTGTCGGTGTCCTCCCGCGCGTGCCGTGCCTTCTCGATTTCCTTGAGGGTGTGGCAGTCGGAGGTGGTGTGCGTTGCGGGCTTCCCTTCTCTGCTGTGGAAGGCACATGGTTGGTTAAGGGGGCCGCAGGATCGAACCTTGGCTTGTTCTTGTAATTACCCGCCATCGCGCCGTTGCCCTCCATCGCGGCGGTAGCTCTTGGGCTCGCGCTGTGCGTGCCCAGCGTTGGCGACGAAGTCGACTCGCCCGTCGTTGTGGCGCTTGCCAGTGAGGCGGGTGCCGCTGTAGCGTAGGTCGGTTCGGCGTCCGCTGTCGTTGCCGCCCGTGCGGCGTTGCCTCCTGATTCGTCGTCGGTTTCCTGGTTTGGATCCTCCTCGGCGTACCGTTTGCGATCTCGAGGAGGTCGGGGATGTTGTCGAGTGTGCGGGAGTGTCGCTTGAGCTTGGCGACTAGAGGCTCGTAGCGCACGAGGTCTTGAAGCAATGGATCGCGGTGTCCGGGTGGATGCCGACCGCGTTTTACCAGAGCTCTTGCCACCGTTGGACCCAGTTGTGGGTCGACTCGCGGGGTCCCTGGACGCATCGTTCCAGGTCCTCGATGGTGGTGGGGGGTGTAGGAGCACTCGAAGTGCCTGACGAAGGCGTCGCGCATTCCTCCCAGGAGTCGATACTTTCCTGGGGGAGCGTGTTGATCCACTGCCTGCATGTCCCCTCCATCATCAGTGGGAGGTAATGGGCGGCGAGTAGGTTAGTGTGACCCGCGATCCCCATTGCCATGAGGTATGTGTCGAGCCAGACTGCGGGGTCGTACGAGGAGTCGTATTTTTCTATCTCCTTTGGCGCCTTGAAGTTTGGCGGGTACTTCTCGCCTCGGATCATTGGTCCGAAGCACTTAGGCCCAAGTCGACTGAGCGACCCATAGGCTCGCCATCGCGGCGATTAGTTTAGGGTGTGCCGCAAGTCGTCGGGCTGGCGTGCGCGCCAGTTTTGGTTGTTGATGATGTGAGTGCGGGCGTCGATGGGTTGTCCGTTAGCGGCGACGAAGTTGGTCGCCGGCCTGGGATCGTTGGTGGAGAGTGCCGCGTTCGCAGGTCGGTGTTGGAGCTGCAGGGCTCTGGTGGCGGGCAATTGAGGGTGTTTGCCGCCGCTGGGCGGCCGCTTGAGGCCGCTCTGCTTCCCGAGGAACGCGAGTATACTCGACCTTGCGAGTCGGCGCCTGCTTTTGCTGCTCCACGGCCTTCGCAAGCAGGGCCATGACGTACTGGATCTGTAAGGCGCCGTCGCAGTGGCCGTGATGTTATCGGCTGCTGCTCGGCCTGCCACGAGGTTGTCCATTGGGGTGGAGAACAGTGGGAGGCCGTTTGCGTCTCGCTCCCGTGAGGAGACAACTATCCGCGGTTGGTCCCTGGGAGGGTGCGGTTGGGTGGTGGTGGGGCACCATCGCCGTTGATCCTGGCGGTGCCGGGCGCTTCCTCCTGGTGGCGCGTTCTCGCAGATCGCGCACTCGGCTATGCGGGCCGGGTCGTTTTCGTCGTCGAAGTTCAGGGCACGCCCTTGAACGGTGGGGTTCAAGCGTGACCTGATCCGCTGCTGGTGGTAGCGTGACAGCTCCTGCGCCGTCACCTGCTCGAGGCGAAATTTTTCGCGCTCGGCCTGCTCTTTGCGTACCGCCTCCGCCAGTTTCAAGCGGAGTTCCTCGACCTCCGTTGCCGTGGCGTTAGGAGGGATTGGGTGGAGAAAGGATCCTCCGGTGGATCGGTGCCGGTGGCCATAAGCGCGGCGTGGCGACTGGCATCGTCGGGAGGTCGGCGGAGTTCTCCGACCCGGAGTCGAATTCGAAGATCCCTAGGATGGAGGGGTCCTCGAAGTCTCCTGCGTTGGAGACCTGGGCGATGGAGCCCGCGGTGATGGATCCGGCGAGTGACGCCGGGGTCGCCGAGTCGGCGTCATCGGTGAGGGCCGCATCTTCTGCGGCCGCTGAGTTCCGGCACGTTGCTGTGTGGCCGAGTTGTACTCGGAGGCGAGGCGGTGGATCGTGCGAACCTGGCTCTCGGAGAGCCGATCGCGTGGCGGCGACTCGCGGATGCGAGCCGAGTCCTCCGAGACGATGACGTCGGTGAGGCGACGAAGAGGCTGATCGTGCCGATTGGCAGGATTACGCTGTGCGTGACGGGTCGCACCGCCGGGACGTAGCTACTCGGCAAGATCTGGAGCATCTCGCCGATCGCTATCATGCGGCCGGTGGCGACCATCTCGTTGATGGGGCAGATTGGATCTCGCCGCAGAACACCGGCCAGACCGGCCAGGCCCGGTGGGCGCCACTGTCGTGGGAATGGTCACGGAGATGCTGCAATCGCAGCGAGTAGTAGAACGAGGGCAAGGGCGGCCAGCCATCTGCGGTGCGAGATGAGGGCAAAGACACAGGGTTTTACCCAGGTTCGGCCCCCGGAGGGTAAAGACCTACTCCTGCTAGATTGTATTATGGAGGTGTTTACAATGGGCGAGCTCGGCGGCTAGGCGGCGAGTCGTTGGGTGTATGAGGAACGTGTCTCTACTCACCCCATAGGGATTTATATAGGCTCACTCCCTAGGGTTTTACATATCTCAACCGATTCGGGTACA
>CAJUWN010001629.1:0-26070 GCA_910589765.1 Avena atlantica | reverse complement strand
TTATGGCTGTATTGATGAGCTATTGCCCACAGTTTGTATGGTTCTAGGGCGATTTATAGCAACCTTAAGAAATGATACATGTTTGAGAGTTACGACAAAAAACTCGTCATTTTCATGTTTTATGGTCATTTTCATGAGTTATTGCCCACAGTTTTGGGTTCCAGGCGGATTTGCATGCCTCATAAGAACCTTTACATGTTTGAGAGATATGACCAGAACTCGTTGTTTTCGTGTTTTATGGCCATTTTGATGATTATTTCCCATTGTTTTGGGGTTCCAGGGCAATTTACATCGACCTTAAGTCCCGATAGATGTTTGAGAGTTATGACCAAAAACTCGTCGTTTTTGTGTTTCTGGCATTTTTATGAGTTATTGCGCACAGTTTTTGGTTTATACTTCGATTTGCAAGGCATGTAAGAACCGTCACATGTTTGAGATATATGACTAAAAACTCATAGTTTTCGTGTTCTCTATGGCCGTTCATGAGCTATTGACCACTATTTAGGGTTCTAGGGCGATTTACAACGACCTTAAGACATGATACATGTTGATAAGTTCTGACGCAAAACTCATAGTTTTCACGTTTTATGGCTGTTTTCATGAGCTAGTGCCCACAATTTTATGGTTCTAGGGTGATTTACAACATCCTTAAGACACGATACATGTTTGAGAGTTATGACCCAAAACTCAGCGTTTTCGTATTTTATGGTCATTTTCATGAGTTATTGCCCACAAGTTTTTGGTTTCCAGTAGGATTTGCATGCCTCGTAAGAACCCTTACATGGTTGAGGATGACCTCAATCTCGTCGTTTCGTGTTTTATGCCGTTTTCATGGGCTATTTCCCACAGTTTTGGTGGTGACAGGGGCGATTTACAACGAACTTAAGAGCCGATACATGTTTGAGAGTTATGCCTAAAACCTTTTGTTTTGTGTTTATGGCTATTTTCATGAGTTATTGCCCACTGTTTTTGGGTTCTAGTTGGATTTTCAAGTCCTGTAAGACCCGTTACATGTTTGAGATATATGACTAAAAAACTCATAGTTTTGCCGTTTAATGGCCGTTTTTCATGAGCTATTTCCCGCAGTTTTGGGTTATGGCGATTGACATCGACCTTAAGACCCAATACATTTTTGAGAGTTATGACAAAAATTCATTGTTTTCGTGTTTATGGCCATTTTTATGAGTTATATTTCCCACAGTTTTGGGTTCTAGTTGGATTTGCAAGGCCTGTAAGACCATTACTATTTTTGAGATACATGACTTAAAGCTCATAGTTTTCGTGTTTTATGGCCGTTTTCATGAGCTATGTTCCACAGTTTTGGGATTCCATGGCGATTTACATCGACCTTAAGACCTGATACATGTTTTGAGAGTTATGACCAAAAACTCATCATCGTTTTCGTGTTTATGGCCATTTTTATGAGTTTTTCCCATAGTTTTTGGGTTCCAGTTGGATTTGCAAGGCTGTAAGACCCTTACAATTTTTGAGATATATGACTAAAATCTCATAGATTTCGTGTTTTATGGCCGTTTTCATGAGCTATGTCCCACAGTTTTGGGATTCCATGGCAATTTATATCAACCTTAAGACCCGATACATGTTTGAGAGTTATGACCAAATCTCATGTTTTCGTGTTTATATCCATTTTTATGAGTTATTTCCCATAGTTTTTTGGGTTCTAGTTGGATTTGCAAGGCCTGTAAGACCCATTAAATTTTTTGAGATATATGACTAATATCTCATAGATTTCGTGTTTTATGGCTGTATTGATGAGCTATTGCCCACAGATTTATGGTTCTAGGGCGATTTATAGCAACCTTAAGAAATGATGCATGTTTGAGAGTTACGACAAAAAAACGCCATCTTCATGTTTTATGGTCATTTTCATGAGTTATTGCCCACAGTGTTGGGTTGAGGCGATTTGCATGCCTCATAAGAACCTTTACATGTTTGAGAGATATGACCAGAACTCGTTGTTTTCGTGTTTTATGGCCATTTTGATGAGCTATTTCCCATTGTTTTGGGTTCCAGGGCAATTACACATCGACCTTAATCCCGATAGATTGTTTGAGAGTTATGACCAAAAACTCGTCGTTTTTGTGTTTTCTGGCAATTTTTATGAGTTATTGCGCACAGTTTTTGGTTTCTACTTCGATTTGCAAGGATGTAAGAACCGTCACATGTTTGAGATATATGACTAAAAACTCATAGTTTTCGTGTTCTATGGCCGTTTTCATGAGCTATTGACCACTATTAGGGGTTCTAGGGCGATTTACAACGACCTTAAGACATGATACATGTTGATAAGTTCTGACGCAAAATCATATTTTCATTCACACGTTTTATGGCTGTTTTCATGAGCTATTGCCCACAAGTTTATGGTTCTAGGGTGATTTACAACATCCTTAAGACACGATACATGTTGAGAGTTATGACCCAAAACTCTCGTGTTTTGTATTTTATGGTCATTTTCATGAGTTATTGCCACAATTTTTTTGGTTCCAGTAGGATTTGCATGCCTCGTAAGAACCCTTACATGTTTGAGAGATATGACCTCAATCTCGTCGTTTTCTTCGCGTTTTATGGCCGTTTTCATGGGCTATTTCCCACAGTTTTGGTGTTACACATTACGATTTACAACGAACTTAAGAGCCGATACATGTTGAGAGTTATGCCTAAAACCTTGTTGTTTTGTGTTTATGGCTATTTTCATGAGTTATTGCCCACTGTTTTTGGGTTCCAGTTGGATTTTCAAGTCCTGTAAGACCCGTTACATGTTTGAGATATATGACTAAAAACTCATAGTTTTCCCGTTTTATGGGCCGTTTTCATGAGCTATTTCCCCGCAGTTTTTGGGTTATGGCGATTGACATCGACCTTAAGACCCAATACATTTTTGAGAGTTATGACAAAAATTCATTGTTTTCGTGTTTATGGCCATTTTTATGAGTTATTTCCCACAGTTTTGGGTTCTAGTTGGATTTGCAAGGCCTGTAAGACCCATTACAATTTTTGAGATACCATGACTTAAAGCTCATAGTTTCGTGTTTTATGGCCGTTTTCATGAGCTATGTCCCACAGTTTTGGGATTCCATGGCGATTTACATCGACCCTAAGACCTGATACATGTTGGAGAGTTATGACCAAAACCTCATCGTTTTCGTGTTTATGGCCATTTTTATGAGTTATTTCCCATAGTTTTTGGGTTCCAGTTTGATTTGCAAGGCCAGTAAGACCCATTACAATTTTTGAGATATATGACTAAAATCTCATAAATTTCATGTTTTATGGCCTTTTTCATCAGCCATGTCCCCACAGTTTTGGGATTCCATGGCGATTTATATCAACCTTAAGACCCGATACATGTTTCGAGAGTTATGACCAAAATCTCATGTTTTCGTGTTTATATCCATTTTTATGAGTTATTTCCCATAGTTTTTGGGTTCTAGTTGGATTTGCAAGGCCTGTAAGACCCATTACAATTTTTGAGATATATGACTAAAATCTCATAGATTTCGTGTTTTATGGCCGTTTTCATGAGCTATTGCCATTGTTTTAGGGTTTAGGGCGATTTAGAACGACCGTAAGACCTGATACTTGTTGGTAAGATATGACCTAAAACCATATTTTCGCGTTTATGGCTGTATTGATGAGCTATTGCCCATAGTTTTATGGTTCTAGCTAGGGCGATTTACAGCAACCTTAAGAAATGATACATGTTTGAGAGTTACAAACAAAAAACTCGTCATTTTCATGTTTTTTATGGTCATTTTCATGAGTTATTGCCTATAGTTTTGGGTTCCAGGCGGATTTGCATGCCTCATAAGAACCTTTACATGTTTGAGAGATATGACCAGAACTCGTTTTTTCGTGTTTTATGGCCATTTTGATGAGCTATTTCCCATTGTTTTGGGGTTTCCGGCAATTTACATACATCGACCTTAAGTCCCGATAGATGTTTGAGAGTTATGACCAAAAACTCGTCGTTTTTTGTGTTTCTGGCAATTTTTATGAGTATTACGCACAATTATTGTTTATACTTCGATTTGCAAGGCATGTAAGAACCGTCACATGTTTGAGATATATGACTAAACTCATAGTTTTCGTGTTCCATGGCCGTTTTCATGAGCTATTGACCTCTTTTAGGGGTTCTAGGGCGATTTCACGACCTTAAGACATGATACATGTTGATAAGTTCTGACGCAAAACTCATTGTTTTCATGTTTTATGGCTGTTTTCATGAGCTTGGTTCTAGGGGGATTTCACACACATCCTTAAGACATGATACATGTTGAGAGTTATGACCCAAAACTCATCGTTTTCGTATTTTATGGTCATTTTCATGAGTTATTGCCCACAATTTTTTTGGTTCTAGTAGGATTTGCATGCTCGTAAGAACCCTTACATGTTTGAGAGATATGACCTCAATCTCGTAGTTTTCCGCGTTTTATGGCCGTTTTCATGGGCTATTTCCCACAGTTTTGGTGTTACAGGGCGATTTACAACGGACTTAAGAGCCGATACATGTTTGAGAGTTATGCCTAAAACCTTGTTTGTTTTGTGTTATGGCTATTTTCATGAGTTATTGCCCACTGTTTTTGGGTTCCAATTGGATTTTCAAGTCCTGTAAGACCCGTTACATGTTTGAGATATATGATGAAAAAACTCATAGTTTGGCCTTTTATGGCCATTTTCATGAGCTATTCCCGCAGTTTTTGGGTTATGGCGATTGACATCGACCTTAAGACCCAATACATTTTTGAGAGTTATGACAAAAAATCATTGTTTTCGTGTTTATGGCCATTTTTATGAGTTATTTCCCACAGTTTTGGGTTCTAGTTGGATTTGCAAGGCACGTAAGACCCATTACAATTTTTGAGATACATGACTTAAAGCTCATAGTTTTCGTGTTTTATGGCCGTTTTCATGAGCTATTTTCCACAGTTTTGGGATACCATGGCGATTTACATCGACCTTAAGACCTGATACATGTTTGAGAGTTATGACCAAAAACTCATCGTTTTCGTGTTTTATGGCCATTTTTATGAGTTATTCCCATAGTTTTTGGGTTCCAGTTGGATTTGCAAGGCCAGTAAGACCCATTACAATTTTTGAGATATATGACTAAAATCTCATAGATTTCGTGTTTTATGGTCGTTTTCATGAGCTATGTCCCACAGTTTTGGGATTCCATGGCATTTATATCAACCTTAAGACCCGATACATGTTTGAGAGTTATGACCAAAATCTAATGTTTTCGTGTTTATGGCCATTTTTATGAGTTATTTCCCACAGTTTTTGGGTTCTAGTTGGATTTGCAAGGCCTGTAAGACCCATTACAATTTTTGAGATACATGACTTAAAGCTCATAGTTTTCGTGTTTTATGGCCGTTTCATGAGCTATTTTCCACAGTTTTGGGATTCCATGGCGATTTACATCGACATTAAGACCTGATACATGTTTGAGAGTTATGACCAAAAATCATCGTTTTTCGTGTTTATGGCCATTTTTATGAGTTATTTCCCATAGTTTTTGGGTTCCAGTTGGATTTGCAAGGCCAGTAAGACCCATTACAATTTTTGAGATATATGACTAAAATCTCATAGATTTCGTGTTTTATGGCCGTTTTCATGAGCTATGTCCCACAGTTTTGGGATTCCATGGCAATTTATATCAACCTTAAGACCCGATACATGTTTGAGAGTTATGACCAAAATCTCATGTTTTCGTGTTTATATCCATTTTTATGAGTTATTTCCCATAGTTTTTGGGTTCTAGTTGGATTTGCAAGGCCTGTAAGACCCATTACAATTTTTGAGATACATGACTTAAAGCTCATAGTTTTCGTGTTTTATGGCCGTTTTCATGAGCTATTTTCCACAGTTTTGGGATTCCATGGCTATTTACATCGACCTTAAGACCTGATACATGTTTGAGAGTTATGACCAAAAACTCATCGTTTTCGTGTTTACGGCCATTTCTATGAGTTATTTCCCATAGTTTTTGGGTTCTAGTTGGATTTGCAAGGCCAGTAAGACCCATTACAATTTTTGAGATATATGACTAAAATCTCATAGATTTCGTGTTTTATGGCCGTTTTCATGAGCTATGTCCCACAGTTTTGGATTCCATGGCAATTTATATCAACCTTAAGACCCGATACATGTTTTAGAGTTATGACCAAAATCTCATGTTTTCGTGTTTATATCCATTTTTATGAGTTATTTCCCATAGTTTTTGGGTTCTAGTTGGATTTGCAAGGCCTGTAAGACCCATTAAATTTTTTGAGATATATGACTAAAATCTCATAGATTTCGTGTTTTATGGCTGTATTGATGAGCTATTGCCCACAGATTTATGGTTCTAGGGCGATTTATAGCAACCTTAAGAAATGATACATGTTTGAGAGTTACGACAAAAAACTCGCCATTTTCATGTTTTATGGTCATTTTCATGAGTTATTGCCCACAGTTTTGGGTTCGAGGCGAATTTGCATGCCTCGTAAGAACCTTTACATGTTTGAGAGATATGACTAGAACTTGTTGTTTTCGTTTTTTATGGCCATTTTCATGAGCTATTTCCCATTGTTTTGGGGTTCCAGGGCAATTTACATCGACCTTAAGTCTCGATAGATGTTTGAGAGTTATGACCAAAAACTCGTCGTTTTTATGTTTCTGGCAATTTTTATGAGTTATTGCGCACAGTTTTTGGTTTATACTTCGATTTGCAAGGCATGTAAGAACCGTCACATGTTTGAGATATATGACTAAAAACTCATAGTTTTCGTGTTCCATGGCCATTTTCATGAGCTATTGACCACTATTTAGGGGTTCTAGGGCGATTTCAACGACCTTAAGACATGATACATGTTGATAAGTTCTGACGCAAAACTCATAGTTTTCACGTTTTATGGCTGTTTTCATGAGCTATTACCCACAATTTTATGGTTCTAGGGTGATTTCAACATCCTTAAGACATGATACATGTTTGAGAGTTATGACCCAAAACTCATCGTTTTCGTATTTTATGGTCATTTTCATGAGTTATTGCCCACAATTTTTTTTGGTTCCAGTAGGATTTGCATGCCTCGTAAGAACCCTTACATGTTTGAGAGATATGACCTCAATCTCGTCGTTTTCGCGTTTTATGGCCGTTTTCATGGGCTATTTCCCACAGTTTTGGTGTTACAGGGCGATTTACAACGAACTTAAGAGCCGATACATGTTTGAGAGTTATGCCTAAAACCTTGTTGTTTTGTGTTTATGGCTATTTTCATGAGTTATTGCCCACTGTTTTTGGGTTCCAGTTGGATTTTCAAGTCCTGTAAGACCCGTTACATGTTTGAGATATATGACTAAAAAACTCATAGTTTTGCCGTTTTATGGCCGTTTTCATGAGCTATTTCCCGCAGTTTTTGGGTTATGGCGATTGACATCGACCTTAAGACCCAATACATTTTTGAGAGTTATGACAAAAATTCATTGTTTTCGTGTTTATGGCCATTTTTATGAGTTATTTCCCACAGTTTTTGGGTTCTAGTTGGATTTGCAAGGCCTGTAAGACCCATTACAATTTTTGAGATACATGACTTAAAGCTCATAGTTTTCGTGTTTTATGGCCGTTTTCATGAGCTATTTTCCACAGTTTTGGGATTCCATGGCGATTTACATCGACCTTAAGACCTGATACATGTTTGAGAGTTATGACCAAAAACTCATCGTTTTCGTGTTTATGGCCATTTTTATGAGTTATTTCCCATAGTTTTTGGGTTCCAGTTGGATTTGCAAGGCCAGTAAGACCCATTACAATTTTTGAGATATATGACTAAAATCTCATAGATTTCGTGTTTTATGGCCGTTTTCATGAGCTATGTCCCACAGTTTTGGGATTCCATGGCAATTTATATCGACCTTAAGACCCGATACATGTTTCAGAGTTATGACCAAAATCTCATGTTTTCGTGTTTATATCCATTTTTATGAGTTATTTCCCATAGTTTTTGGGTTCTAGTTGGATTTGCAAGGCCTGTAAGACCCATTAAATTTTTTGAGATATATGACTAAAATCTCATAGATTTCGTGTTTTATGGCTGTATTGATGAGCTATTGCCCACAGATTTATGGTTCTAGGGCGATTTATAGCAACCTTAAGAAATGATACATGTTTGAGAGTTACGACAAAAAACTCGCCATTTTCATGTTTTATGGTCATTTTCATGAGTTATTGCCCACAGTTTTGGGTTCGAGGCGAGTTTGCATGCCTCGTAAGAACCTTTACATGTTTGAGAGATATGACTAGAACTTGTTGTTTTCGTGTTTTATGGCCATTTTCATGAGCTATTTCCCATTGTTTTGGGGTTCCAGGGCAATTTACATCGACCTTAAGTCTCGATAGATGTTTGAGAGTTATGACCAAAAACTCGTCGTTTTTGTGTTTCTGGCAATTTTTATGAGTTATTGCGCACAGTTTTTGGTTTATACTTCGATTTGCAAGGCATGTAAGAACCGTCACATTTTTGAGATATATGACTAAAAACTCATAGTTTTCGTGTTCCATGGCCGTTTTCATGAGCTATTGACCACTATTTAGGGGTTCTAGGGCGATTTCAACGACCTTAAGACATGATACATGTTGATAAGTTCTGACGCAAAACTCATAGTTTTCACGTTTTATGGCTGTTTTCATGAGCTATTGCCCACAATTTTATGGTTCTAGGGTGATTTACAACATCCTTAAGACACGATACATGTTTGAGAGTTATGACCCAAAACTCATCGTTTTTGTATTTTATGGTCATTTTCATGAGTTATTGCCCACAATTTTTTTTGGTTCCAGTAGGATTTGCATGCCTCGTAAGAACCCTTACATGTTTGAGAGATATGACCTCAATCTCGTCGTTTTCGTGTTTTATGGCCGTTTTCATGGGCTATTTCCCATAGTTTTGGTGTTACACGGCGATTTACAACGAACTTAAGAGCCGATACATGTTTGAGAGTTATGCCTAAAACCTTGTTGTTTTGTGTTTATGGCTATTTTCATGAGTTATTGCCCATTGTTTTTGGGTTCCAGTTGGATTTTCAAATCCTGTAAGACCCGTTACATGTTTGAGATATATTACTAAAAAACTCATAGTTTTCCCGTTTTATGGCCGTTTTCATGAGCTATTTCCCGCAGTTTTTGGGTTATGGCGATTTACATCGACCTTAAGACCCGATACATTTTTGAGAGTTATGACAAAAGAACTCATTGTTTTCATGTTTATGGCCATTTTTATGAGTTATTTCCCACAGTTTTTGGGTTCTAGTTGGATTTGCAAGGCCTGTAAGACCCATTACAATTTTTGAGATACATGACTTAAAGCTCATAGTTTTCTTGTTTTATGGCCATTTTCATGAGCTATGTCCCACAGTTTTGGGATTCCATGGCAATTTACATCGACCTTAAGACCTGATACATGTTTGAGAGTTATGACGAAAACCTCATCGTTTTCGTGTTTATGGCCATTTTTATGAGTTATTTCCCATAGTTTTTGGGTTCCAGTTTGATTTGCAAGGCCAGTAAGACCCATTACAATTTTTGAGATATATGACTAAAATCTCATAAATTTCGTGTTTTATGGCCTTTTTCATCAGCCATGTCCCACAGTTTTGGGATTCCATGGCGATTTATATCAACCTTAAGACCCGATACATGTTCGAGAGTTATGACCAAAATCTCATGTTTTCGTGTTTATATCCATTTTTATGAGTTATTTCCCATAGTTTTTGGGTTCTAGTTGGATTTGCAAGGCCTGTAAGACCCATTACAATTTTTGAGATATATGACTAAAATCTCATAGATTTCGTGTTTTATGGCCGTTTTCATGAGCTATTGCCCATTGTTTAGGGGTTCTAGGGCGATTTAGAACGACCTTAAGACCTGATACTTGTTGGTAAGATATGACCTAAAACCCATAGTTTTCGCGTTTATGGCTGTATTGATGAGCTATTGCCCATAGTTTTATGGTTCTAGGGCGATTTACAGCAACCTTAAGAAATGATACATGTTTGAGAGTTACAACAAAAAACTCGTCATTTTCATGTTTTATGGTCATTTTCATGAGTTATTGCCTATAGTTTTGGGTTCCAGGCGGATTTGCATGCCTCATAAGAACCTTTACATGTTTGAGAGATATGACCAGAACTCGTTGTTTTCGTGTTTTATGGCCATTTTGATGAGCTATTTCCCATTGTTTTGGGGTTCCAGGGCAATTTACATCGACCTTAAGTCCCGATAGATGTTTGAGAGTTATGACCAAAAACTCGTCGTTTTTGTGTTTCTGGCAATTTTTATGAGTTATTACGCACAATTATTGGTTTATACTTCGATTTGCAAGGCATGTAAGAACCGTCACATGTTTGAGATATATGACTAAAAACTCATAGTTTTCGTGTTCCATGGCCGTTTTCATGAGCTATTGACCTCTATTTAGGGGTTCTAGGGCGATTTCAACGACCTTAAGACATGATACATGTTGATAAGTTCTGACGCAAAACTCATTGTTTTCATGTTTTATGGCTGTTTTCATGAGCTATGGTTCTAGGGTGATTTCAACATCCTTAAGACATGATACATGTTTGAGAGTTATGACCCAAAACTCATCGTTTTCGTATTTTATGGTCATTTTCATGAGTTATTGCCCACAATTTTTTTTGGTTCCAGTAGGATTTGCATGCCTCGTAAGAACCCTTACATGTTTGAGAGATATGACCTCAATCTCGTCGTTTTCGCGTTTTATGGCCGTTTTCATGGGCTATTTCCCACAGTTTTGGTGTTACAGGGCGATTTACAACGGACTTAAGAGCCGATACATGTTTGAGAGTTATGCCTAAAACCTTGTTGTTTTGTGTTTATGGCTATTTTCATGAGTTATTGCCCACTGTTTTTGGGTTCCAATTGGATTTTCAAGTCCTGTAAGACCCGTTACATGTTTGAGATATATGACGAACAAACTCATAGTTTTGCCGTTTTATGGCCATTTTCATGAGCTATTTCCCGCAGTTTTTGGGTTATGGCGATTGACATCGACCTTAAGACCCAATACATTTTTGAGAGTTATGACAAAAAATCATTGTTTTCGTGTTTATGGCTATTTTTATGAGTTATTTCCCACAGTTTTTGGGTTCTAGTTGGATTTGCAAGGCATGTAAGACCCATTACAATTTTTGAGATACATGACTTAAAGCTCATAGTTTTCGTGTTTTATGGCCGTTTTCATGAGCTATTTTCCACAGTTTTGGGATACCATGGCGATTTACATCGACCTTAAGACCTGATACATGTTTGAGAGTTATGACCAAAAACTCATCGTTTTCGTGTTTATGGCCATTTTTATGAGTTATTTCCCATAGTTTTTGGGTTCCAGTTGGATTTGCAAGGCCAGTAAGACCCATTACAATTTTTGAGATATATGACTAAAATCTCATAGATTTCGTGTTTTATGGTCGTTTTCATGAGCTATGTCCCACAGTTTTGGGATTCCATGGCAATTTATATCAACCTTAAGACCCGATACATGTTTGAGAGTTATGACCAAAATCTAATGTTTTCGTGTTTATGGCCATTTTTATGAGTTATTTCCCACAGTTTTTGGGTTCTAGTTGGATTTGCAAGGCCTGTAAGACCCATTACAATTTTTGAGATACATGACTTAAAGCTCATAGTTTTCGTGTTTTATGGCCGTTTTCATGAGCTATTTTCCACAGTTTTGGGATTCCATGGCGATGTACATCGACATTAAGACCTGATACATGTTTGAGAGTTATGACCAAAAACTCATCGTTTTCGTGTTTATGGCCATTTTTATGAGTTATTTCCCATAGTTTTTGGGTTCCAGTTGGATTTGCAAGGCCAGTAAGACCCATTACAATTTTTGAGATATATGACTAAAATCTCATAGATTTCGTGTTTTATGGCCGTTTTCATGAGCTATGTCCCACAGTTTTGGGATTCCATGGCAATTTATATCAACCTTAAGACCCGATACATGTTTGAGAGTTATGACCAAAATCTCATGTTTTCGTGTTTATATCCATTTTTATGAGTTATTTCCCATAGTTTTTGGGTTCTAGTTGGATTTGCAAGGCCTGTAAGACCCATTACAATTTTTGAGATACATGACTTAAAGCTCATAGTTTTCGTGTTTTATGGCCGTTTTCATGAGCTATTTTCCACAGTTTTGGGATTCCATGGCTATTTACATCGACCTTAAGACCTGATACATGTTTGAGAGTTATGACCAAAAACTCATCGTTTTCGTGTTTACGGCCATTTTTATGAGTTATTTCCCATAGTTTTTGGGTTCCAGTTGGATTTGCAAGGCCAGTAAGACCCATTACAATTTTTGAGATATATGACTAAAATCTCATAGATTTCGTGTATTATGGCCCTTTTCATGAGCTATGTCCTACAGTTTTGTGATTCCATGGCAATTTATATCAACCTTAAGACCCGATACATGTTTCAGAGTTATGACCAAAATCTCATGTTTTCGTGTTTATATCCATTTTTATGAGTTATTTCCCATAGTTTTTGGGTTCTAGTTGGATTTGCAAGGCCTGTAAGACCCATTAAATTTTTTGAGATATATGACTAAAATCTCATAGATTTCGTGTTTTATGGCTGTATTGATGAGCTATTGCCCACAGATTTATGGTTCTAGGGCGATTTATAGCAACCTTAAGAAATGATACATGTTTGAGAGTTACGACAAAAAACTCGCCATTTTCATGTTTTATGGTCATTTTCATGAGTTATTGCCCACAGTTTTGGGTTCGAGGCGAATTTGCATGCCTCGTAAGAACCTTTACATGTTTGAGAGATATGACTAGAACTTGTTGTTTTCGTGTTTTATGGCCATTTTCATGAGCTATTTCCCATTGTTTTGGGGTTCCAGGGCAATTTACATCGACCTTAAGTCTCGATAGATGTTTGAGAGTTATGACCAAAAACTCGTCATTTTTATGTTTCTGGCAATTTTTATGAGTTATTGCGCACAGTTTTTGGTTTATACTTAGATTTGCAAGGCATGTAAGAACCGTCACATGTTTGAGATATATGACTAAAAACTCATAGTTTTCGTGTTCCATGGCCGTTTTCATGAGCTATTGACCACTATTTAGGGGTTCTAGGGCGATTTCAACGACCTTAAGACATGATACATGTTGATAAGTTCTGACGCAAAACTCATAGTTTTCACGTTTTATGGCTGTTTTCATGAGCTATTACCCACAATTTTATGGTTCTAGGGTGATTTCAACATCCTTAAGACATGATACATGTTTGAGAGTTATGACCCAAAACTAATCGTTTTCGTATTTTATGGTCATTTTCATGAGTTATTGCCCACAATTTTTTTTGGTTCCAGTAGGATTTGCATGCCTCGTAAGAACCCTTACATGTTTGAGAGATATGACCTCAATCTCGTCGTTTTCGCGTTTTATGGCCGTTTTCATGGGCTATTTCCCACAGTTTTGGTGTTACAGGGCGATTTACAACGAACTTAAGAGCCGATACATGTTTGAGAGTTATGCCTAAAACCTTGTTGTTTTGTGTTTATGGCTATTTTCATGAGTTATTGCCCACTGTTTTTGGGTTCCAGTTGGATTTTCAAGTCCTGTAAGACCCGTTACATGTTTGAGATATATGACTAAAAAACTCATAGTTTTGCCGTTTTATGGCCGTTTTCATGAGCTATTTCCCGCAGTTTTTGGGTTATGGCGATTGACATCGACCTTAAGACCCAATACATTTTTGAGAGTTATGACAAAAATTCATTGTTTTCGTGTTTATGGCCATTTTTATGAGTTATTTCCCACAGTTTTTGGGTTCTAGTTGGATTTGCAAGGCCTGTAAGACCCATTACAATTTTTGAGATACATGACTTAAAGCTCATAGTTTTCGTGTTTTATGGCCGTTTTCATGAGCTATTTTCCACAGTTTTGGGATTCCATGGCGATTTACATCGACATTAAGACCTGATACATGTTTGAGAGTTATGACCAAAAACTCATCGTTTTCGTGTTTATGGCCATTTTTATGAGTTATTTCCCATAGTTTTTGGGTTCCAGTTGGATTTGCAAGGCCAGTAAGACCCATTACAATTTTTGAGATATATGACTAAAATCTCATAGATTTCGTGTTTTATGGCCGTTTTCATGAGCTATGTCCCACAGTTTTGGGATTCCATGGCAATTTATATCAACCTTAAGACCCGATACATGTTTGAGAGTTATGACCAAAATCTCATGTTTTCGTGTTTATATCCATTTTTATGAGTTATTTCCCATAGTTTTTGGGTTCTAGTTGGATTTGCAAGGCCTGTAAGACCCATTACAATTTTTGAGATACATGACTTAAAGCTCATAGTTTTCGTGTTTTATGGCCGTTTTCATGATCTATTTTCCACAGTTTTGGGATTCCATGGCTATTTACATCGACCTTAAGACCTGATACATGTTTGAGAGTTATGACCAAAAACTCATCGTTTTCGTGTTTACGGCCATTTTTATGAGTTATTTCCCATAGTTTTTGGGTTCCAGTTGGATTTGCAAGGCCAGTAAGACCCATTACAATTTTTGAGATATATGACTAAAATCTCATAGATTTCGTGTTTTATGGCCCTTTTCATGAGCTATGTCCTACAGTTTTGGGATTCCATGGCAATTTATATCAACCTTAAGACCCGATACATGTTTCAGAGTTATAACCAAAATCTCATGTTTTCGTGTTTATATCCATTTTTATGAGTTATTTCCCATAGTTTTTGGGTTCTAGTTGGATTTGCAAGGCCTGTAAGACCCATTAAATTTTTTGAGATATATGACTAAAATCTCATAGATTTCGTGTTTTATGGCTGTATTGATGAGCTATTGCCCACAGATTTATGGTTCTAGGGCGATTTATAGCAACCTTAAGAAATGATACATGTTTGAGAGTTACGACAAAAAACTCGCCATTTTCATGTTTTATGGTCATTTTCATGAGTTATTGCCCACAGTTTTGGGTTCGAGGCGAATTTGCATGCCTCGTAAGAACCTTTACATGTTTGAGAGATATGACTAGAACTTGTTGTTTTCGTGTTTTATGGCCATTTTCATGAGCTATTTCCCATTGTTTTGGGGTTCCAGGGCAATTTACATCGACCTTAAGTCTCGATAGATGTTTGAGAGTTATGACCAAAAACTCGTCGTTTTTATGTTTCTGGCAATTTTTATGAGTTATTGCGCACAGTTTTTGGTTTATACTTCGATTTGCAAGGCATGTAAGAACCGTCACATGTTTGAGATATATGACTAAAAACTCATAGTTTTCGTGTTCCATGGCCGTTTTCATGAGCTATTGACCACTATTTAGGGGTTCTAGGGCGATTTCAACGACCTTAAGACATGATACATGTTGATAAGTTCTGACGCAAAACTCATAGTTTTCACGTTTTATGGCTGTTTTCATGAGCTATTACCCACAATTTTATGGTTCTAGGGTGATTTCAACATCCTTAAGACATGATACATGTTTGAGAGTTATGACCCAAAACTCATCGTTTTCGTATTTTATGGTCATTTTCATGAGTTATTGCCCACAATTTTTTTTGGTTCCAGTAGGATTTGCATGCCTCGTAAGAACCCTTACATGTTTGAGAGATATGACCTCAATCTCGTCGTTTTCGCGTTTTATGGCCGTTTTCATGGGCTATTTCCCACAGTTTTGGTGTTACAGGGCGATTTACAACGAACTTAAGAGCCGATACATGTTTGAGAGTTATGCCTAAAACCTTGTTGTTTTGTGTTTATGGCTATTTTCATGAGTTATTGCCCACTGTTTTTGGGTTCCAGTTGGATTTTCAAGTCCTGTAAGACCCGTTACATGTTTGAGATATATGACTAAAAAACTCATAGTTTTCCTGTTTTATGGCCGTTTTCATGAGCTATTTCCCGCAGTTTTTGGGTTATGGCGATTGACATCGACCTTAAGACCCAATACATTTTTGAGAGTTATGACAAAAATTCATTGTTTTCGTGTTTATGGCCATTTTTATGAGTTATTTCCCACAGTTTTTGGGTTCTAGTTGGATTTGCAAGGCCTGTAAGACCCATTACAATTTTTGAGATACATGACTTAAAGCTCATAGTTTTCGTGTTTTATGGCCGTTTTCATGAGCTATTTTCCACAGTTTTGGGATTCCATGGCGATTTACATCGACCTTAAGACCTGATACATGTTTGAGAGTTATGACCAAAAACTCATCGTTTTCGTGTTTATGGCCATTTTTATGAGTTATTTCCCATAGTTTTTGGGTTCCAGTTGGATTTGCAAGGCCAGTAAGACCCATTACAATTTTTGAGATATATGACTAAAATCTCATAGATTTCGTGTTTTATGGCCGTTTTCATGAGCTATGTCCCACAGTTTTGGGATTCCATGGCAATTTATATCAACCTTAAGACCCGATACATGTTTCAGAGTTATGACCAAAATCTCATGTTTTCGTGTTTATATCCATTTTTATGAGTTATTTCCCATAGTTTTTGGGTTCTAGTTGGATTTGCAAGGCCTGTAAGACCCATTAAATTTTTTGAGATATATGACTAAAATCTCATAGATTTCGTGTTTTATGGCTGTATTGATGAGCTATTGCCCACAGATTTATGGTTCTAGGGCGATTTATAGCAACCTTAAGAAATGATACATGTTTGAGAGTTACGACAAAAAACTCGCCATTTTCATGTTTTATGGTCATTTTCATGAGTTATTGCCCACAG
Source organism: Avena atlantica (assembly GCA_910589765.1). Lineage (NCBI taxonomy): Eukaryota > Viridiplantae > Streptophyta > Magnoliopsida > Poales > Poaceae > Avena > Avena atlantica. The sequence continues at coordinate 9,267 of CAJUWN010001629.1, read as the reverse complement.
TTTTGGGTTCGAGGCGAGTTTGCATGCCTCGTAAGAACCTTTACATGTTTGAGAGATATGACTAGAACTTGTTGTTTTCGTGTTTTATGGCCATTTTCATGAGCTATTTCCCATTGTTTTGGGGTTCCAGGGCAATTTACATCGACCTTAAGTCTCGATAGATGTTTGAGAGTTATGACCAAAAACTCGTCGTTTTTGTGTTTCTGGCAATTTTTATGAGTTATTGCGCACAGTTTTTGGTTTATACTTCGATTTGCAAGGCATGTAAGAACCGTCACATGTTTGAGATATATGACTAAAAACTCATAGTTTTCGTGTTCCATGGCCGTTTTCATGAGCTATTGACCACTATTTAGGGGTTCTAGGGCGATTTCAACGACCTTAAGACATGATACATGTTGATAAGTTCTGACGCAAAACTCATAGTTTTCACGTTTTATGGCTGTTTTCATGAGCTATTTCCCACAATTTTATGGTTCTAGGGAGATTTCAACATCCTTAAGACATGATACATGTTTGAGAGTTATGACCCAAAACTCATCGTTTTCGTATTTTATGGTCATTTTCATGAGTTATTGCCCACAATTTTTTTTGGTTCCAGTAGGATTTGCATGCCTCGTAAGAACCCTTACATGTTTGAGAGATATGACCTCAATCTCGTCGTTTTCGCGTTTTATGGCCGTTTTCATGGGCTATTTCCCACAGTTTTGGTGTTACAGGGCGATTTACAACGAACTTAAGAGCCGATACATGTTTGAGAGTTATGCCTAAAACCTTGTTGTTTTGTGTTTATGGCTATTTTCATGAGTTATTGCCCACTGTTTTTGGGTTCCAGTTGGATTTTCAAGTCCTGTAAGACCCGTTACATGTTTGAGATATATGACTAAAAAACTCATAGTTTTCCTGTTTTATGGCCGTTTTCATGAGCTATTTCCCGCAGTTTTTGGGTTATGGCGATTGACATCGACCTTAAGACCCAATACATTTTTGAGAGTTATGACAAAAATTCATTGTTTTCGTGTTTATGGCCATTTTTATGAGTTATTTCCCACAGTTTTTGGGTTCTAGTTGGATTTGCAAGGCCTGTAAGACCCATTACAATTTTTGAGATACATGACTTAAAGCTCATAGTTTTCGTGTTTTATGGCCGTTTTCATGAGCTATTTTCCACAGTTTTGGGATTCCATGGCGATTTACATCGACCTTAAGACCTGATACATGTTTGAGAGTTATGACCAAAAACTCATCGTTTTCGTGTTTATGGCCATTTTTATGAGTTATTTCCCATAGTTTTTGGGTTCCAGTTGGATTTGCAAGGCCAGTAAGACCCATTACAATTTTTGAGATATATGACTAAAATCTCATAGATTTCGTGTTTTATGGCCGTTTTCATGAGCTATGTCCCACAGTTTTGGGATTCCATGGCAATTTATATCAACCTTAAGACCCGATACATGTTTGAGAGTTATGACCAAAATCTCATGTTTTCGTGTTTATATCCATTTTTATGAGTTATTTCCCATAGTTTTTGGGTTCTAGTTGGATTTGCAAGGCCTGTAAGACCCATTAAATTTTTGAGATATATGACTAAAATCTCATAGATTTCGTGTTTTATGGCTGTATTGATGAGCTATTGCCCACAGTTTTATGGTTCTAGGGCGATTTATAGCAACCTTAAGAAATGATACATGTTTGAGAGTTACGACAAAAAACTCGCCATTTTCATGTTTTATGGTCATTTTCATGAGTTATTGCCCACAGTTTTGGGTTCGAGGCGATTTGCATGCCTCGTAAGAACCTTTACATGTTTGAGAGATATGACTAGAACTTGTTGTTTTCGTGTTTTATGGCCATTTTCATGAGCTATTTCCCATTGTTTTGGGGTTCCAGGGCAATTTACATCGACCTTAAGTCTCGATAGATGTTTGAGAGTTATGACCAAAAACTCGTCGTTTTTGTGTTTCTGGCAATTTTTATGAGTTATTGCGCACAGTTTTTGGTTTATACTTCGATTTGCAAGGCATGTAAGAACCGTCACATGTTTGAGATATATGACTAAAAACTCATAGTTTTCGTGTTCCATGGCCGTTTTCATGAGCTATTGACCACTATTTAGGGGTTCTAGGGCGATTTCAACGACCTTAAGACATGATACATGTTGATAAGTTCTGACGCAAAACTCATAGTTTTCACGTTTTATGGCTGTTTTCATGAGCTATTCCCACAATTTTATGGTTCTAGGGTGATTTCAACATCCTTAAGACACGATACATGTTTGAGAGTTATGACCCAAAACTCATCGTTTTCGTATTTTATGGTCATTTTCATGAGTTATTGCCCACAATTTTTTTTGGTTCCAGTAGGATTTGCATGCCTCGTAAGAACCCTTACATGTTTGAGAGATATGACCTCAATCTCGTCGTTTTCGCGTTTTATGGCCGTTTTCATGGGCTATTTCCCACAGTTTTGGTGTTACAGGGCGATTTACAACGAACTTAAGAGCCGATACATGTTTGAGAGTTATGCCTAAAACCTTGTTGTTTTGTGTTTATGGCTATTTTCATGAGTTATTGCCCACTGTTTTTGGGTTCCAGTTGGATTTTCAAGTCCTGTAAGACCCGTTACATGTTTGAGATATATGACTAAAAAACTCATAGTTTTCCTGTTTTATGGCCGTTTTCATGAGCTATTTCCCGCAGTTTTTGGGTTATGGCGATTGACATCGACCTTAAGACCCAATACATTTTTGAGAGTTATGACAAAAACTCATTGTTTTCGTGTTTATGGCCATTTTTATGAGTTATTTCCCACAGTTTTTGGGTTCTAGTTGGATTTGCAAGGCCTGTAAGACCCATTACAATTTTTGAGATACATGACTTAAAGCTCATAGTTTTCGTGTTTTATGGCCGTTTTCATGAGCTATTTTCCACAGTTTTGGGATTCCATGGCGATTTACATCGACCTTAAGACCTGATACATGTTTGAGAGTTATGACCAAAAACTCATCGTTTTCGTGTTTATGGCCATTTTTATGAGTTATTTCCCATAGTTTTTGGGTTCCAGTTGGATTTGCAAGGCCAGTAAGACCCATTACAATTTTTGAGATATATGACTAAAATCTCATAGATTTCGTGTTTTATGGCCGTTTTCATGAGCTATGTCCCACAGTTTTGGGATTCCATGGCGATTTATATCAACCTTATGACTCGATACATGTTTGAGAGTTATGACCAAAATCTCATGTTTTCGTGTTTATATCCATTTCTATGAGTTATTTCCCATAGTTTTTGGGTTCTAGTTGGATTTGCAAGGCCTGTAAGACCCATTAAATTTTTGAGATATATGACTAAAATCTCATAGATTTCGTGTTTTATGGCTGTATTGATGAGCTATTGCCCACAGATTTATGGTTCTAGGGCGATTTATAGCAACCTTAAGAAATGATACATGTTTGAGAGTTACGACAAAAAACTCGTCATTTTCATGTTTTATGGTCATTTTCATGAGTTATTGCCCACAGTTTTGGGTTCGAGGCGAATTTGCATGCCTCGTAAGAACCTTTACATGTTTGAGAGATATGACCAGAACTCTTTGTTTTCGTGTTTTATGGCCATTTTCATGAGCTATTTCCCATTGTTTTGGGGTTCCAGGGCAATTTACATCGACCTTAAGTCTCGATAGATGTTTGAGAGTTATGACCAAAAACTCGTCGTTTTTGTGTTTCTGGCAATTTTTATGAGTTATTGCGCACAGTTTTTGGTTTATACTTCGATTTGCAAGGCATGTAAGAACCGTCACATGTTTGAGATATATGACTAAAAACTCATAGTTTTCGTGTTCCATGGCCGTTTTCATGAGCTATTGACCACTATTTAGGGGTTCTAGGGCGATTTCAACGACCTTAAGACATGATACATGTTGATAAGTTCTGACGCAAAACTCATAGTTTTCACGTTTTATGGCTGTTTTCATGAGCTATTTCCCACAATTTTATGGTTCTAGGGAGATTTCAACATCCTTAAGACATGATACATGTTTGAGAGTTATGACCCAAAACTCATCGTTTTCGTATTTTATGGTCATTTTCATGAGTTATTGCCCACAATTTTTTTTGGTTCCAGTAGGATTTGCATGCCTCGTAAGAACCCTTACATGTTTGAGAGATATGACCTCAATCTCGTCGTTTTCGCGTTTTATGGCCGTTTTCATGGGCTATTTCCCACAGTTTTGGTGTTACAGGGCGATTTACAACGAACTTAAGAGCCGATACATGTTTGAGAGTTATGCCTAAAACCTTGTTGTTTTGTGTTTATGGCTATTTTCATGAGTTATTGCCCACTGTTTTTGGGTTCCAGTTGGATTTTCAAGTCCTGTAAGACCCGTTACATGTTTGAGATATATGACTAAAAAACTCATAGTTTTGCCGTTTTATGGCCGTTTTCATGAGCTATTTCCCGCAGTTTTTGGGTTATGGCGATTGACATCGACCTTAAGACCCAATACATTTTTGAGAGTTATGACAAAAATTCATTGTTTTCGTGTTTATGGCCATTTTTATGAGTTATTTCCCACAGTTTTTGGGTTCTAGTTGGATTTGCAAGGCCTGTAAGACCCATTACAATTTTTGAGATACATGACTTAAAGCTCATAGTTTTCGTGTTTTATGGCCGTTTTCATGAGCTATTTTCCACAGTTTTGGGATTCCATGGCGATTTACATCGACCTTATGACTCGATACATGTTTGAGAGTTATGACCAAAAACTCATCGTTTTCGTGTTTATGGCCATTTTTATGAGTTATTTCCCATAGTTTTTGGGTTCCAGTTGGATTTGCAAGGCTAGTAAGACCCATTACAATTTTTGAGATATATGACTAAAATCTCATAGATTTCGTGTTTTATGGCCGTTTTCATGAGCTATGTCCCACAGTTTTGGGATTCCATGGCAATTTATATCAACCTTAAGACCCGATACATGTTTGAGAGTTATGACCAAAATCTCATGTTTTCGTGTTTATATCCATTTTTATGAGTTATTTCCCATAGTTTTTGGGTTCTAGTTGGATTTGCAAGGCCTGTAAGACCCATTAAATTTTTGAGATATATGACTAAAATCTCATAGATTTCGTGTTTTATGGCTGTATTGATGAGCTATTGCCCACAGATTTATGGTTCTAGGGCGATTTATAGCAACCTTAAGAAATGATACATGTTTGAGAGTTACGACGACAAAAAACTCGTCATTTTCATGTTTTATGGTCATTTTCATGAGTTATTGCCCACAGTTTTGGGTTCGAGGCGAGTTTGCATGCCTCGTAAGAACCTTTACATGTTTGAGAGATATGACTAAAACTTGTTGTTTTCGTGTTTTATGGCCATTTTCATGAGCTATTTCCCATTGTTTTGGGGTTCCAGGGCAATTTACATCGACCTTAAGTCTCGATAGATGTTTGAGAGTTATGACCAAAAACTCGTCGTTTTTGTGTTTCTGGCAATTTTTATGAGTTATTGCGCACAGTTTTTGGTTTCTACTTCGATTTGCAAGGCATGTAAGAACCGTCACATGTTTGAGATATATGACTAAAAACTCATAGTTTTCGTGTTCTATGGCCGTTTTCATGAGCTATTGACCACTATTTAGGGGTTCTAGGGCGATTTACAACGACCTTAAGACATGATACATGTTGATAAGTTCTGACGCAAAACTCATAGTTTTCACGTTTTATGGCTGTTTTCATGAGCTATTTCCCACAATTTTATGGTTCTAGGGTGATTTCAACATCCTTAAGACACGATACATGTTTGAGAGTTATGACCCAAAACTCATCGTTTTCGTATTTTATGGTCATTTTCATGAGTTATTGCCCACAATTTTTTTTGTTCCAGTAGGATTTGCATGCCTCGTAAGAACCCTTACATGTTTGAGAGATATGACCTCAATCTCGTCGTTTTCGCGTTTTATGGCCGTTTTCATGGGCTATTCCCACAGTTTTGGTGTTACAGGGCGATTTACAACGAACTTAAGAGCCGATACATGTTTGAGAGTTATGCCTAAAACCTTGTTGTTTTGTGTTTATGGCTATTTTCATGAGTTATTGCCCACTGTTTTTGGGTTCCAGTTGGATTTTCAAGTCCTGTAAGACCCGTTACATGTTTGAGATATATGACTAAAAAACTCATAGTTTTCCGTTTTATGGCCGTTTTCATGAGCTATTTCCCGCAGTTTTTGGGTTATGGCGATTTACATCGACCTTAAGACCCGATACATTTTTGAGAGTTATGACAAAAACTCATTGTTTTCGTGTTTATGGCCATTTTTATGAGTTATTTCCCACAGTTTTTGGGTTCTAGTTGGATTTGCAAGGCCTGTAAGACCCATTACAATTTTGAGATACATGACTTAAAGCTCATAGTTTTCGTGTTTTATGGCCGTTTTCATGAGCTATTTTCCACAGTTTTGGGATTCCATGGCGATTTACATCGACCTTAAGACCTGATACATGTTTGAGAGTTATGACCAAAAACTCATCGTTTTCGTGTTTATGGCCATTTTTATGAGTTATTTCCCATAGTTTTTGGGTTCCAGTTGGATTTGCAAGGCCAGTAAGACCCATTACAATTTTTGAGATATATGACTAAAATCTCATAGATTTCGTGTTTTATGGCCGTTTTCATGTGCTATGTCCCACAGTTTTGGGATTCGATGGCTATTTATATCAACCTTAAGACCCGATACATGTTTGAGAGTTATGACCAAAATCTCATGTTTTCGTGTTTATATCCATTTTTATGAGTTATTTCCCATAGTTTTTGGGTTCTAGTTGGATTTGCAAGGCCTGTAAGACCCATTACAATTTTTAAGATATATGACTAAAATCTCATAGATTTCGTGTTTTATGGCTGTATTGATGAGCTATTGCCCATAGTTTTATGGTTCTAGGGCGATTTATAGCAACCTTAAGAAATGATACATGTTTGAGAGTTACGACAAAAAACTCGTCATTTTCATGTTTTATGGTCATTTTCATGAGTTATTGCCCACAGTTTTGGGTTCGAGGCGAATTTGCATGCCTCGTAAGAACCTTTACATGTTTGAGAGATATGACCAGAACTCTTTGTTTTCGTGTTTTATGGCCATTTTCATGAGCTATTTCCCATTGTTTTGGGGTTCCAGGGCAATTTACATCGACCTTAAGTCCCGATAGATGTTTGAGAGTTATGACCAAAAACTCGTCGTTTTTGTGTTTTTGGCAATTTTTATGAGTTATTGCGCACAGATTTTGGTTTCTACTTCGATTTGCAAGGCATGTAAGAACCGTCACATGTTTGAGATATATGACTAAAAACTCATAGTTTTCGTGTTCTATGGCCGTTTTCATGAGCTATTGACCACTATTTAGGGGTTCTAGGGCGATTTTCAACGACCTTAAGACATGATACATGTTGATAAGTTCTGACGCAAAACTCATAGTTTTCACGTTTTATGGCTGTTTTCATGAGCTATTTCCCACAATTTTATGGTTCTAGGGTGATTTCAACATCCTTAAGACACGATACATGTTTGAGAGTTATGACCCAAAACTCATCGTTTTCGTATTTTATGGTCATTTTCATGAGTTATTGCCCACAATTTTTTTTGGTTCCAGTAGGATTTGCATGCCTCGTAAGAACCCTTACATGTTTGAGATATATGACCTCAATCTCGTCGTTTTCGCATTTTATGGCCGTTTTCATGGGCTATTTCCCACAGTTTTGGTGTTACAGGGCGATTTACAACGAACTTAAGAGCCGATACATGTTTGAGAGTTATGCCTAAAACCTTGTTGTTTTGTGTTTATGGCTATTTTCATGAGTTATTGCCCACTGTTTTTGGGTTCCAGTTGGATTTTCAAGTCCTGTAAGACCCGTTACATGTTTGAGATATATGACTAAAAAACTCATAGTTTTCCCGTTTTATGGCCGTTTTCATGAGCTATTTCCCGCAGTTTTGGGTTATGGCGATTACATCGACCTTAAGACCCGATACATTTTTGAGAGTTATGACAAAAACTCATTGTTTTCGTGTTTATGGCCATTTTTATGAGTTATTTCCCACAGTTTTTGGGTTCTAGTTGGATTTGCAAGGCCTGTAAGACCCATTACAATTTTTGAGATACATGACTTAAAGCTCATAGTTTTCGTGTTTTATGGCCGTTTTCATGAGCTATGTCCACAGTTTTGGGATTCCATGGCGATTTACATCGACCTTAAGACCTGATACATGTTTGAGAGTTATGACCAAAAACTCATCGTTTTCGTGTTTATGGCCATTTTTATGAGTTATTTCCCATAGTTTTTGGGTTCCAGTTGGATTTGCAAGGCCAGTAAGACCCATTACAATTTTTGAGATATATGACTAAAATCTCATAGATTTCGTGTTTTATGGCCGTTTTCATGAGCTATGTCCCACAGTTTTGGGATTCCATGGCGATTTATATCAACCTTAAGACCCGATACATGTTTGAGAGTTATGACCAAAATCTCATGTTTTCGTGTTTATATCCATTTTTATGAGTTATTTCCCATAGTTTTTGGGTTCTAGTTGGATTTGCAAGGCCTGTAAGACCCATTACAATTTTGAGATATATGACTAAAATCTCATAGATTTCGTGTTTTTATGGCCGTTATTGATGAGCTATTGCCACAGTTTTATGGTTCTAGGGCGATTTTATAGCAACCTTAAGAAATGATACATGTTTGAGAGTTACGACAAAAAACTCGTCATTTTCATGTTTTATGGTCATTTTCATGAGTTATTGCCCACAGTTTTGGGTTCCAGGCGGATTTGCATGCCTCGTAAGAACCTTTACATGTTTGAGAGATATGACCAGAACTCGTTGTTTTCGTGTTTTGGCCATTTTCATGAGCTATTTCCCATTGTTTTGGGCTTCCAGGGCAATTTACATCGACCTTAAGTCCCGATAGATGTTTGAAGAGTTATGACCAAAAACTCGTCGTTTTTGGTGTTCTGGCAATTTTTATGAGTTATTGCGCACAGTTTTTGGTTTCTACTTCGATTTGCAAGGCATGTAAGAACGTCACATGTTTGAGATATATGACTAAAAACTCATAGTTTTCGTGTTCTATGGCCGTTTTCATGAGCTATTGACCACTATTTAGGGGTTCTAGGGCGATTTACAACGACTTAAGACATGATACATGTTGATAAGTTCTGACGCAAAACTCATAGTTTTTCACGTTTTATGGCTGTTTTCATGAGCTATTGCCC